>JAAAKG020156147.1:0-92897 GCA_010014905.2 Druon quercuslanigerum | reverse complement strand
GGCATGAACATCTGCATGTTAGGTGAGACCATCTTACCCTTTGAACATCTACATTTAAACATCCATTTTTCTCCGTGAACTCTTTAAATTTAATGATTAAATTCTGGTGTAAATAGTAATATCTCCAGCGCGGCGCTAGTTATCCCATCACTCCCGGTTTTTGCATAGAAACAAATAGGACTAGATCACTATTTACATTTTTTTAGTAAACAAAATGTTATTTTCATGTAAAAAAGTATTCAAATGAAAACAATGTTACTCATTTAACATTTCAAAACAGTTTTCTAATCTTTTTCTATAAATAATAAGGAGAAAATATTAATTATAAGTTCGTACAATAATCCTGAAGAAGCGGAATATATCTTAGATTTAAATTAGAAAAAAAGGAAAGTGCGATTTTTAAAATTTATTTTCAGAAACATAGTAAATAATATTAATAATGAAGTGTAAATGAATTTCATGAAGGAAACTTTGGATTGTATAGAGTTTAAAGTTACGTATTTAATTGAAATAAATTTATATTTGAAAGAATGTTAGTTAATAATCAGTGAAGAATATAGAAAATCATTGCTGTAATTTCTCTCTTTAAAACTTTATCACTATATCTATAATAGTAGATTATGCACCAGGCAGTAAAGTTGAATTTTATTCGAGGATGCAGAATTTGAGCCGAAGGCGAGGACGGTGAAACGGCATTCGAGTATCAAAAAACTTTATTGAAGTGGGGCATATGATACTTTCTCTGAAATAGGAAAAAAAGAGCTCTTTTTACGGAAAACTGCGCTTGATTGTACCGCGTACGCACGCGCGTGGGATGACGTTAGAAGCCGAAATCCACTTCGTAGTTTAACGTAGTTTTAAAATGAACTCTTGTCGCTCTTTCCTTTTGCTTTTCTTTCACTTCTCACTCACTTCTTCCTCTTTGCTGTCACTTTACGTGCCGCTCGCCACAGTACAATAAAGTGCTATTTTACTGCCGCTCCAGGGTCAGATAAAACAATGTTTTTAAAACTAATATGTTAAAACTTCGATTTCATTTACATATTTGTTCCCCTGAAAAATATATTTCTGCATGAACTGTTACTTATTCAATGCATTCTTTAATGTTGTTTACTTATTTTTATATTACATGTTCTCAAATAAAAATTAAATTAAATTTCAATTACATTATATTCATTATATTCCATAGTTTAGGACTCTAAGTACTCGCTAAACCCTAAAATGACAAGTTTAATTCTGGTATAAACTTGTATACTATAAAAAGTATTTCACAAAACTATTTTTATAATTAATTAATACAGATATTATTTATTGTGTTCTCAGAAATAGAAAGGATTATTTTTAACTTTTTATTCAAATTCAAATCTTATATTCCACTTTAGCAAGTTTATTGTTTGGCGTTTAAATTCATGTTTTCCCTTTAGCATTTCTAATAATCTCTTGGAAAACTGTTTTGAAATATTACATAAATAAAATTGATTTAATATTAATAAGGTCTTTCATAAAAATAAATTTTTATTTACTGAAAAACTTTTCAAAAGTGGTCTAGTCCCATGCCCTATAATGCAAAAACAGGGAGTGGTGGGATAAAAAAACGTCGCGCTGGAGATATTAGCAACTAATCAACTTAGGGCAGTAAGGGATTGCCATTTTGTTTTCAGTTTCACAGGTCTGGAATCTTCTCACGTGATAACGCTTCATGTCCAAGTTTCGTATGTTTCATAAAACATAGGGGCGAGGAGAAGAAAAATTATGTTGTGCATGCGCAGATCGATTTGGCCTCTAAGGTCAGGTTAGGATTTTATCTTATCAGTTTAAAGTTTCCCGCCGCTATATTTGAAACATTAAAATGTTTCACGAATCCCCCAATATTTCAACAAACTTTTCATCAGGCTAAAGTTTCATGAAACTTTACATCCCTACTCATCGTGAAAAACAAATTTATGTTTTTATTATAATATTGTATTAACCTAATTTTTCAGTTATGACACTAGAAACTACAAGATTAGATAAGTGTAAACTTCCGCAGAAAATCTAGAGGAAATTTCATCGCACGCCCAGGCATCAATTTCAATGCAGACGGACATGACTCCCGGCTTTGGTGGCTTGAATGTCAAGTCGGTTTTGACCAATCTAAGATTTGGAAAATATTCTACGCCAAGAACAATTTTTATTTCAAGAAACTAATATTGACTGGCAAATGGGAGGAAATTACAACATTTCACGTTGCTCTAAGTATGCAAAAACAGTCTCTAAATGATGATTTTCACTAGTACCATAATAATCTGTAATGTAATACAGCACTCTTCATAAAAATTATTTTTCCATTTTTCTCCGTGTATGTTATAACTAACATTCCGATGATTATAACGTATTACTGTTACAAAAATGCTATTTTGTATGTCTTCTTAACAGAAAAATAGCGAGATATATAAAAAAATGTTAGCAGCAGTTTTTGTAGTTCTCTTCAAAAGCAACAATTTATCAAAAACTTTTTTCATTCATCACATATTTTGGCCATAAAATAGAAATTTAATTTTTTTAAAATCATTATTACGATTAAAACAATTTGTTTTATCAAAACATAATCAGACATACATTTGTTTATCTTTCTGAGATAAACAATTTTTTCACTTCAAATTTTTTCGCATTTTGCATAGTATGTTTGGTAACTTGAAATTTTAATTTAAAAAAATGTCTCTTCTTTTCAGAGAGAGAGAAAGAGAGAGAGAGAGAGAGAGGGAGAGGCATTAAATTTGTCTAAAACTCTGTGAAAATATTATATTAATATATTTGAATATAATAATTCTCAACTTATTTTAATATTTATATACAAGATCTTATGATAAATTTCTGCAAGTACCTAGACATAAAAAATGCTCTTCTGTCAAAAGATGCCATAATAGCGAAATGAAATATATTTTTACAATATTAAATTCATCATAAAACAATATTAGGAATATTTCTAAAACATTTTTGAAAACTGTTTTAAAACTTTACTCGAATCCCGGAGAATAAGTATCTACCTATGAGAGATTGTCAATTCTATTAAAAATGTCGTGTAGTATATAATAGAAAGTAGGATAATTATTGTAACGTTCTTTGTAACTTTTAGGTTTAAACGCAGTTTATACAAATAAAAATCTTAATTGATTATAAATTATTACACAAGATTACCTCAATAGGTAATTGTGATTCCAGTTTTAATTAATTAATATGAATTTTGAAAAAGAAGTAAGGATTAGAAGTAAGGATTAGATTACTATTTCAATGATTTTTTTGCTCGATGAAAATATGACAATTTAAAAATTTGATAAAGCTCTAAACAGATTTTTAAACTTGCTAAGTAAAAAAAATGAACGATATTTGAGACATTTTATACAAAAATGTAACCAAGCATCCAAGCTGGCAAAGCGAAATGAAATTTAATGAAGAAAAATGATATTATCTTAAAGGTACAGACAATCTAAATGTTGGAAATTCTTGAGAAGTTTCTCATTAAAAATTCGATCTTTATCAACCGTTCTCCATGAAGATGAACTAGCTACTATCGTACAATGCTATATATCGAACGGTTGAAACCAGTCCCCACTTATCGGCACCTGTAGATCTCTCCAGTCACAACCGATGCCGTTACTTTTCCTCCTACCAGCCAGAATCCGAGGTCTGTTGAATTGTGGAAGGGAAGTCGAGAAAGAACCAATAGCACCAGCGTCCGACACTCAGGCAGTGACCTACTGACCTTGATCGCAAAGGCCGAATGGTAGGAGAACGAAGGCCAATGGCAATCGTGGTTAGTACCCTCTCTATTCGACACACTGACCTGCTTCCTACCTATCCTACTACCACAATCGCCCCACCAACTCCAAACCACCTGCTACCACTTCCCAACCTACTCGCTCTCTATCCTTCCAACTTTCCTTCTTCCTTCTTTTTTCTCCTACCAATTTCCCTCTACGTCCTTTTACCATACGTGACCCTCTTCCTACGTCTTTCGCCGAATCCATTACCTACGACCGAACATGTGGGTCATCGGCCTCGGAGTCGGTTTCATGTGTGAGATGTATACTGTATAGCTACTATTTTGAGGATCACGTTTCCCATTAATTTAAAAAGCTGATCGACATAAACTTAATGCAATTCATTCAAACCCCATCATTATAAACCAAGTACCATTATTAGGTACTTGATACAGTGACTAAGGATCCATTTTTTTTGACAGGAATATTGTAGGGTTGGCTTTGAAAGGCGATCCTTGAATTATAATAAAGAGAAACATCAGGAGTCTTATCGTTCCAATGTTAGACGCGAAAAAATAATTCTAGGTAATCATTTCCTTCGCAATTTCTGAATTTCCTGGACGCTGTAGTAATGTTTAACAAAATTTGAGAATGGGCGAGTTTCCTCTAGCGGCTTTTAAAGAGAAAGCTGAATATAATATTTTATCAAAATTTTTGTGTTTGGTCATGGAGATTTCGCTTGAAGTGAATTATGCGCACACTATTAACGTCTTAATAATTAATTTTAATGGTGAATAAGCTTAAGTAAAAAAAAACAGATAAATTGCAGGGTGATAAGCGCCAATTTGAGAGAAAAAATGAAATTTTATTAGAAAAGAAAATAAAGAATAAAAATTCAGATCAAAATTTTATTTTGACGATCAATATTCAGCTCTAATAAATTTGGACAAGCGCACGTGGAAATACCTGCGAGCAAAAAAGCAAAGGGCGAGTTCCAAATACCTTCCCTTCTGTTTTTATTTCGCTTTTTTATTTCTATCGTTTTTAAACTTTCAAGAAAAAATCTGTACACAAATTTACCAACGATTCGGAATTCACCAAACACGCTTTCCAAGGGAATAAAAATAAGAGATTTAAAGAGATTTTCCCCATTTGAATATCCGTTAGGAATCAAAGATTAAAAAAGATAGCAGCAGAGAAAGAAATCGTTATAAAATGTTTAGAAAGAGGTTACAAAAGTTGAAGAAATTTAGTTTTTTTCAAAATTGCTTCTTTCGTTTGCATCATAATACTCAGAAATGTTTCAAGAAATTAAAGAGAATATAATTTACTGAAAACCAAAAAAATATCATCTCATCTCCAATAGTTAAGGAGATATAGCAATCTAAACTTATTCTCTATAAAAAATTTGATTATACGAACTTTCATGTTAGTTTTCCTAAAATAAATTAATTCCTGTGCATCAGTATTTTACTTACTTTTTTAAAACTTTTAACTATGATTCACAGAAACTCGGTTATTTTAGGAAAATTATTTGGTAAAAAATCTAATTTTTCCTACTTTATTTGAACTAATTTAAACAAAGGATTTTTTTAGCTGCTAAATAAAAAGTATGCTCATTATTCACCACTTTAGTTCTTTTCTCACAAAAATATTTTTTCATTTTACCCTGCAAATGATAGTGAGTTATCACAGTAATGCCAGCAGAAAAAACGTTCTTTATTTGTAATTTAATTTTTATATGAATTAGTACGTTTATGCCGGAGATCGAAAAATACAAAATATTTTATTTGATATCAATTTTCATCACAACCTAAAATGGTCAAAATTATTTAAATAATTTTTGTATACTCCTTTAAAACTTTGTGAACCTTTTATAATGCTTTTAATGTATGGTTTAAAAAATATTTTAACGTTTTACAAAAATTCAGGTTTAAACTCCTAGTTAAAAAAGGAAGAAACGAAAATAAAACTAATTAAATGGAAACATCGGCATAATTTCAGAAAAATGTGAAATTTATACTATTTTTGAATTTTCTGTTAAATAAATTGACAAAAAGACGACACCTAGCTTATTCAATACAGAATTTTGACAGATAGCCTAATTAAAATAAAACATTTATTTTAATTTATTTAAAATTGAGTAGAATTGTAAAGAGTGTTTCACGGAAAAATATTTGTGTAAATAAGATTAAGTCAAAGTAAAAATTGTTGTTGAAATAATATAATCACGTATAATTAAAATTTAAACAATCAGAAATATTTGTACAAACGTAAGTATTAAATAATAAAATCATAAAAAAACATAGGTATGGGAGTTGAACCCCAGATAGTGTGTATGTAAATGATTTACAAATCAGTGATATAGTCCACGAGACCGCCTTGTCCCCTTATACGTAATTAATTAAAAATGTGGAAAATAAGTAATTTACAAGTAATAAATAACAATTGGATTTATAAAAAGTGAATAATAATTTATTAAATGGCATAGTAGGGAATAAATAGTTGCGATCGAATGATGAATTAAAGTTATCATAAATATGAGCCTCCCTTTTAGGGAATTTCCTGATAAGGGTACTGGTCGATGGGATAGTCAGGTGACCAGCCTCTGTATGGTTGGTTGATCTCTTCCTGTGATCTATGCCAGTGATCATGGTGGATGTCATGTGGCTTCACAATTCCGTAACTGACTCTAGCAGACAGAGGAGGTGGTGGAGTGAGAAGAGCTTTCAGAGCAACTGCGCCTGATAACAAAAGGGCCATTAGCCCGGCACCCAGGCCTTTGATACCAATAAGACCAATTATCGTAATTACTATAGGCAAAACGATAAGGGCCTTCAGCTTCAGAGCCAGAAGGAGTGGCAGGATGATCCTCTTCAGCTTCGTCCTCGCTGAAAGAAAAGAAAAAACCAACAAATGAAAAACAGACATTATTATTTACTAAACTGAAAGAACTTTCAATAAAGAAGAAATCTGCAAAATAAAAGTATAAAATGAACTGTATGAGCTTACACATGTAGGGTCGATTTCTTCACCTCTGGGCAAAGGGAATAAATTTCGGCAGAAAGTGAGACAATTGCACCCAAAGGAAGCGATTATTTCTTGACTTTCTTCGCGGAGAAAGTGAAGATTCCGAAGAGCGATTATCTCTTCTTTTTCTCAGAAGCTTTAAATTAGTATTCGTGTCAGTGTCTGATGGTAAGGTACATCCGGGGCAAATTAGTGATAGAGAAATAGCCTTTGTGTGTGAGGAAAGGCTTGATTTACGTTTGAGATTTTGGAACTGTTTTTAGAGAGAAATAGGAGAAAAGGAGGGGTGAGGGACTGAAGGAGAGGAGGGTGTGCCACATTAAAAAAAGTATTAGGTTCGCGCATGTCCTCGAGCTAACTTTCTTCGAGCGTCGGCACTCTCTTTCAAGGTCCCTTCCCCGATCTTTCCTCGTGCCTCCGATGTCCCAGATACCAAAAATCCTCCTTCGTCCCTACCGAGGTGATGACCTCCTTCAAGAAACTTTACCCTTCTCCAGCCTCCGGCCACATGACGGATCTAAGGAAGTGGGACAATGTTACGGCTTTTTGCTCCCAAAACTTTCGGTTTGTAATACGAAACGATCGATCCCCTGAAAAGCTGGTGTCTTGCAACCCTGGATTGGTCGCAGGTGCTGAAGATTCTTCTGGAGAGTATTTGTAGATCAGGCGCAAAATAGAGTGTGCCTAAGATCGACAAAAAGGACGTGTGTTGGAGTGTAAGTCAAATTTTCGAAATTGAAGAAGTAAAAAGTGAGAAGTCGAACGTATTATTTCGAATAAGGAGGTTTCGACCAATAGGAAAGTGGAATATTGTTTGTCCTGGTTTTAAACCTATGGAGTTCTTGATGGTAGACCTACTTGCTTTTGATTGGCAAAGGATTGGAAAGGCACGTCGGTATAAGATAATGCCACGCGGGCATCGACTTCATTCCATGCCGGGGCGCCGAGTAAGGCCAAGGATACTATGCTCGCTCACCTTGGAACGCAGCTCGAAGATATGCGATTCTGAACTTCCGGATAATTTATAAAATAACTTACAGTCTTGCAACCTTCTCTTTATATATATTTTCCAAATTCATTATTAATAAAATATTTATACGTATCTTTGATAAATTCGAAACATTTAGATAAAGATTTTAATAACTAAAGAAGTAATTAAATAGTCTAGGAGAAAAGATTTCTTCAACTCTGTTTCAAATGATATTTTTTTAATACAAACGGTTTTCGTTCTAGAGAATGCATTGTTTGTTTTGTTTTGTTTCGGCAGTTGTATAAAAAAACTTAAACAAAATCTTAAAATATTATACCTAGAAATTTGTATCCTTAGTTATATTATTGCATACAAATTTTTCTACTCTCTGAAGTTTAGTAGATTTTACTAAGAAAATTTAATGATTCGCAACGCCATCTCGTTGGTTTAAGTCAAACAATATGAAATATTTTTAGTTTTAAATTATTTACGAATTTATTCTTGTTAAGCTGTGTGTAATATGTTAAGCCGAATTAACATTATATGAAAACTTACATTTAAAAAGACTCAAACTCTTGTAGAACCTATCGGATTATTTTGGGATTCTTATAAAACTATAAATAAATAAATTTATCAGACAGGAAGCTGGTAAAAGAGTTTTTAAATTTTGAATTGATATTTCTAGTCTACCAGATTTTTGGAAATTTATCTGGGAATCAATATCGAATTATTCATATCAAATTTTGTAGATCTGATCCTGAAAATGTGTGTGAAAATAGGAATATATTTATAACTTTAAAATTTATGCATTATTCAAGCAAACAGTGTCCGTAAGTACGCACGAAATTGTTTAAGAATGTACATAGGAAAAATTGTAGATTATTTGGTGCCTTTTATCATTCATTAATCTTTTACAACTTTCTTAAGCCAAGTTCCATGCATTTACATATCTTTAAACCTACGAAAAATACACATGAATTTAAATTTTATCCAGTGATGAAATTATAAACTTCCTGAAACTTTAAACGGCCTTTTCTTGTATTTCGTTTTCTCTTTAACGGTAGCCACGATAACTGATGAACGGATGCTTCGACTTCAAACTCACAGAGAATATAGCACTATCTAGAAACCAGATTCCTAAATAAATTTTTCCGATTCTACAAAACAAAAAACCAACCATTTTTACTATCAATTTGTAAGTTCTCTAAAAAATGTATACGCCATTTCTACAAATTTTATTTTTTTGCGGAATTTACCTGCGTAACCATCTTAGACCACGTGACACGTCATACGGTTTCTAACATACCGACATATAATTTGCAACAATTTATGCTTACATGAATTAAGAGATTGCGCTTTCCATTCAGGAAATTAAATAAACTGCAATAAGAAAAGTTTATATACGGCTAAATTCTTGGAATTGCAAAAAAAATTATGTTAGAATATTGCTGCAAGTCTATAAATTATAGTTCAAATAAACGTTCTTTAGTGCCTTTTGCATAATTTCCCAAATGGAAAACTCCATATCTCAATTTGAGTGGACGAAAATTGTTGCGATAATAATGTTGGTATAGTAGGAATCGTATGCCGTATCACACGTTCTTAAGGCTTCTCCTCGATCACGAAAGTTGAGCAGCGCTTTGCTCATTGTACTAATAGTAAAATTATGATTTATGAAATCAATAAAAAACACTTTTGTGCCGGATTCTTGGACTTAAAATCATAACCATTTTATTCAGAAAATTATGATCCTGAAATAATCTGTATGTCCCTCTTTCATAATAAAGTAATATTGGAATGCGTTATTATTATTTTTTCAATAAAAAACAAAAATATTTGAGTATATTCTGTCATAAAAAAAATCGTTTAAAGAATAATTAGATGTTTAATAATAATGGTTACTGTAATATTATAATACTAATATGTAATGGCGTAATATTTAATTTGCAATTGTTTTATAATTTCATTCTTTTATTTTAAATAAGTAATTAATTTTTTAAATGCAATTTTCTAAATCATTACCTAAAGTCTAACTTATAACATATGTTAATATCTTCAAGCAATGCATAACTATGAAATTAACCTTCGGCTCATTTATTAACCTAATTACTTATAGTAGATGGTAATACCTTAATTAGTTCGGGATGATCAACTTTATAATTAGTTCACGCATTCAATTCCACTACTAAAATATACATTTGCAATGCTTCGAGGGTGTAATTAATGTTGCCCTGCTAGTTTACTTCATCGATGTAGATGCATAATTTATGAACCGCATTTGTATGCCATTAGAGAACGAAATAAGAAACTTATCAAAAAATTTATTTACTTGAAATTATTATTCTTATATTTTATATTCAAATAAAAATTTCGCTAATTATATAAATTTACCTTGCGTAAAAACCCCAATCATTTGTAGAGTAGTGTGTTTGGAATTAATGGATGTATCTACATAAAAATTTGTCTCTTTATCGAAAAATGTTACCAAATCAAAATCTCAGTTATTATTTTAGTTAAAATCAGCACCGCTGTTCATTACTCTTTAAATATTATAAAAAGAATAATACATTCTGGTTTCAGAACATTTTCAGACATACATTTTCAAACGGTACATCCATACACGGCAGGCAAAAGAATTGGTTCAAATTTTTATTATCTCAGAAATTGATGCATTTGATAGAAAACATTCAGTTTTCATACAACTTCAGCGCAGGTCTAGTAAAAAGAATAATCGAACTTTAATCTGAGTATGCTATCTGAATAAATAGAAAATAAGTAAAATTTGATTCCCATAACTTGTAGGGTATCTGTTAAAAATGATTTAGTTTTTCTCAAATAGTTTTAATTATTATCTATGTATACACATTGTAAATGTAGCAAAGCAAGTGAGAATTGCAAGCAGCATGATTTTGCATGTATGCAACCTGTACTATTGTTAGGGAAGCATAATAAAATGTTCATTCCTTTTCTTGCAGAAGCATGCTCTCTTGTCTTTCTCAAATTACATGCTTGACGCGTAGGAGAATTTTACTACTCAATTTTGTCAGAAAAACAATTATCAATTAATTTTTCAGAGTATGAAAATTAGTTGTAAGCATGGAGTATAATTTTTGATACTTGATAGTAGACTAATGGGAAACGATTCAATTATCAATAATATCATCATCAATTATCATTAATACATGAAAACATTTTTAAACCCTTCCAAACTCATAGAATCATCTGCTACTTAAATTTAATAATTTATATAAATTTGCAATAGTACACACCTTCTGATGTACCATGAGTAAGTTCTCGAAGTTCAAATTCAATATTGCTCTTTCCAAGTGCTCTTCCAAAGAAATCGGCAGGTGATCCATCATGCGGGAGTTTAATTTGAATTTTCCTGCTTCTGAGAAATTCGTCAATCCTTCTCACTAGTGGGTCTTTTTCTGCATGCACTGCTGCAAGATCTTCAGCTTCTACTGCGACTTTTTCCAGACAAATCATATTTCCGTAAATTCTAATAGATTCTTGCTGATTAAGGTGATCCATTTCCTCCGTCAGTTTCGCCTCAATTTGTTCCAAATTGTTTGGATGGTCCGGAAGTTTCGTCGGGTTCCCCATTACCATCGGAACCAAAAACAAAGACATCACCAGGACCTTTGTCTCCATCTTTTTTTACTTTATGGAAAAAAGTAATCCAATTAAAAAGAATGATATTCCCTGTCTTCAAATATAGAATTTTAAATTGAAGAATCGTCACCTGATACCGACAAATGGCGATCGAATTTTGACTGTTTAGCCCCCAGGTAAATTTTCTTATATATTGACTTGACAGAAGATGTGGTGGGGTACTTGTGAACCATTTGGCAAGCTTTGTGTCGCGCATCAACGTTGGGAATTTTAATGCCTCCTATCAAACGCAATGCATTACAATCGTGATGACTGTTCGGGTCTATGACGATTTTCCTTTTAGCAGGATCACTTTCGACACCTCAATTATCGTTAATTTCAATCTAAGTCATTTGTTCCAAAAAATATTTTGCTGATCGACATTAGCCGTAGATTTTATGAAAAAAGTTGAGTTATTATCGGACTTAGAATACGAAATATGGTCATTTCATTACAATGAATGATCTGAAATAGCCCATAAATATTTTTTCCTAAAATAGTATGCACAATATGCTTTCGCAAGTATAAAGAGAGTATTCTCTGTAATAATGTACTGAAAAAAATGGTTTAGCTGCTCCAGCTAAATTTTCAGCTGGATTTCCTTTTCTGTTTTAGCTACATTTTTCTATTTATGAAATTTCCAGATTGCAAAGTTTAATTAAAAATTATAGATATTTAGGTAAAAATATAGCTGGGACAGCTGAACTATTTTCACTCAGTGTATTTTAAAGCCAATTTGCATTTATTTAAGTCGTGATATGTTTTGCTTACCGATTCCATTTAATTACGAATTTCTCAAAATAAGGTTTCATATCAATAAGAAAAGGAGCGTAGATGCAGTGTGAGAAAAAAATAAAATTTTTAAGTTTCGTTGCTTAAATTATTTTAATTCTATTATCATTTGGACAAGGAAGGTCAATTTAGGTACGTATTACATAATAACAAAAAATTAAATATTAACTTTTATATTACAGCATGATAATTATATAATTTATCATTCAAAGAAAAAATGTAGCTGCCATTAGTTGCTGCTTCAAACAATTATTTTATATGAATAACTGAGATGCTTTTAGGGAAGTTCCGTTCGTTATTGTGTCATCTGGCCTTTGGATTTAAATTTTACCTACATAGAGGACCTTTTGCTTGATTTTTTAGAAATAGAGGAAGATATTAGATTTTCCTTAAACATACGCTTTTATTAGAAATCTTACAGTTTTATTATTTTTAATGATGAATTGTGATATGATAATTAAACATCAGATGCAGACGAAGTGTGATATCTGTTTTTTTTTCATTCTGACTGTGAAATACGAAAATCTGTCAATAGTTCTAGATTAGTTGGAGACATAAGTGAACCTTATTTTTTCAATAAAAATATAAGTACATAATCATAGTTGGCAAATAAGATTTTAATATATACATTTAAAATAGGAAACTACTTTAAATATCACTGAATCTTCACATCAATTTCAAATTTTTATTTCTTATTTTTATTAATATTCATAAAAATAGCAGAACATTTAAAGAAAACATACAATATGAGAATCTGTGTATATTTTCTTGACTACTACTAAATTAAAATCTTGTAAAATTTGGATTTTAGGGTCTATTTTCTAACACTTATCACATTTGCTAACGATGACAGAAAATCTGACATAGTTTACAATGTATCCAACAAAAATTTATAACATTTTTTCACGCAAGTTTTTTTTTAATTCAAGAAGAAGACGATTAAAAGTTGACAGCCCATATATAATTTGGGCCAAATTTAAAAAAAATAATATTTTTAAATATTTGAAATATTATTAACCAAAGTATAACTTTGCAACTCAGTATCACACTTATATCGATCATAACACATATGATTTCATTCTAATGCACGAGGGACATTTTCTATTTTTTTAATATCAGGCCTAATTTCCAGCAATTAAAATCAAAATAAGATCACTAATGACAATTATTGGAACCAATACAATCGAAAAATTCTACCAAAATTGACATTTTTTAAGTAGCTTACACCTTTTTCTGCTAAGTTATAGTTAAAATACTGTTCAATGTACTATATAAATCGTTAAAATACAAAATGTGTATTTTGTATATAAATATTTTTAAATTAATTATTGTGGAGGATATTCTTTGTACCTACCCGCCCAAGAAAATTTTCGGAATTTTATATTTTTATAAAATGTAGTACTCATTTCTCAATAAGTAACGATTACTTTCTAAGTGTAAACAATTTTTCGAGCCCTTTATTGATATTAAAAAAATAAAAAAATAAGGAAATTAATTTGTAGTCTTAAAAAGGTATAGCAAAACCTCTAAACAATTTTTTTAAAACAAAAATAAATTTATGGAAGTATTTATCACTAAAAGGAAGAAATTCAGGGGTGGCATTTTCAAAATTCAGAAATGCAAATTTGTATTGCATACACTGCTGTCTGATTATATTATCTGTGTTTTTTATAATAATCATTTAATTACATAGGTTATTGAGTAGGTTTGATTAAGCATTATAATTTAAATTTTCATTATAATCACTCTAATTTGCGATAAAAATTAAAGGCGGACATCCGGGTTACAAAATTTCAATATTCACTCATTCTTGATCGTTGGGTAGATATAGCTTTTGGCTTCCAGGCAAGAATTAGTTTTCCGCGACCGTCGTGACACGGTATGGTATGTAAACCTTGTGGCCCGAATTTCGTTGGAAAGAATGAGAGAGCGAAGAGGACAATAATGGAATGAGTGCAAGAAAAGAAGGTGAAAGGAGGAAGAATACAAAAAAGTATGAAAAGCAGTTCGCGTACGTAAGTCAGTGGCAGAAGCAGTATCACCATATCCGATTTGAATCGTATATGAGCTTCTTTCAAATTGAAGATAAAATTGTGCTATTCCATTGCCTAAAAGTCTCACGTGCTTTCATGCATTTCCGTCCGCCTTTTCATTTTTTATGCATCCTTTCATAAATTGATATTGGTTTTCTTCTTGTGATATGAAGATACTTTAATATTTTTTAACTAATTATAGAAGCTGAATCCATTTTTTAAAAATAAAATGTCTGAATCTGGAAACCTAATAGTGTAGACAGGTTTTCAATTTTTTGACAATTCTTTGGGCAATTTTCCGTGTGCCAAGAAATGATGGTGAATTTGGGAAATTTTGTTATTGTTATATGTAGAATATTTTAATTAAACAGCAATACAAAATGATAATTAAAAAAATAATTTTTTGGTCAAGTGAAATTAAAAATTGAAATTTCATCAGTATGCATCGAAGAAATGTGCAATTTTTTTACGAAAAGGCGTGTTACCCGCATTGAAGATTTGTGTATCTTTAATATGAGATAATTTTCGTAGTTACATAGATTTGTAAATATACATCTTATATTTTTTTCTTTTTTTAGGATATAGGGTTAGAATTGTAAAAATATTGGTAGATGACGCAGAATTCAGTCTGACTCCGATTCCGCTTTTGACCGATTTTTCACCTTTTCTCATTTTCCCTCTATTGATCTTAAAACCGCCTATAATTCAAATATTTGAGCATTCTTTAAATTTTTTCCTTTTCTTTAAGATGTGATTAATTTTTCATATAGAATCCTATAATATTTAAAAATGCGCACCTCCATCTTAATTTTGCAAGCTATGTATATTAAGGCAGGTTGAAATTTTTTTTTTATTGAGTTCATTATAAACAGAAAATTTTCATTTTTGGACATGAAGCACTTCGCTACTGAACTATTTTTTCGTCAATATTAAAGTTATGCGTGAAGGTCATGAAGGTAAAAAATGTTTTTTTTTTTTAATTACGCATCTCAATTTCAAACGGCATTGAAAAGATTTGTATAACATGTAAAAAAAGTTGAACATCTATAAAAATGACACGTTCTTGATCCCCTGAGTAAAATAAAACGATGTTTACGAGGGTGTCTGTCTGTAGTCTGCAGTCTGTTGTATGTATTCTGTAGGCACGATAACTTTCGAAAAAATTATCAGACTGGGTTCTGCTTTGGCACACTTTTTTAAGGACCAAAAAGAAAAAACGAGTCAGTAAACCAGCTACTTTGGACAAAAATTCAAAAAGTGAGCACATTTTCAAAATATTGAAGACTATTTTTTTCAAGATTTTAAAATTCTATGTACGGTTATTTATAGTATTCGAAAAGTCAAACATTTTAAGCCAAACAACGCATGATATGAAAAAAGTCAAGAGAAGAAAAACTTTAATTTTTAAATGCCTGACAAGATTATCATGAGAACTTTTTGAATGTTGTCGAAAAGTTGAAAATTCAAATATTGATCATACAAAAAATAATGAAAAATTCTATTTTGTGGTCAAACTATGCAAGATACGAAAAAAATAAACTAAGTAAAATTGTGCGCCGTGATAAGATCTACAAATATTTTAATTATTACTTTTTGATAGGACGCATAGTTTTGGTTTTTATTCGTAAAAAAACATTAGAAATAAAAAATTAAAGTTTTAGATAAACAACACAAGCTATCAAAAAAAATATATAGAAAAAGCGGCTCTTGAAAAAAGCGAAAACTTATTCAAATTTTTCATGAATGATTTTTTATAGGACACGTGGTTCTTGTTTTAATCGTACAAAATAAAATTCCAAACTAAAAAATAGAATTTTTCGAAAATCAACAAGGTACAAACTAAAATTAACAGACTAAAGTTGTTTACCCCAATAAGATCAATTAATTTGTTAATAATCATTTTTAGTTAGGACGCAAGATTAAAAATGTTTAAAAGTTTTTTTTGGAATAGCAACACGAGAGATTCAGAAAACTGAAAGATACAAGTTTTTGAACCAAAAAATATCTGCAAGTTTGTTATAAAATCTGGTTATAAAAATATATCAAAAGTAAAAAATAAACTTTTTGAAAAAAGGACACAAGTTACAATAACATTTTTTTACAAACATTTTTCGCCTAAATTACATCTAAATTGAACATAAAAAAGTTAAATTTCTGGTAAAACGACACTACTTGCAGTAACATTTTTAATAATAATTTTTATTTTAATAGAATGCGAATTTTTTTATTGGTAAAAATATAAGATATAAAAAATACTTTTGCTCCATACTTATGCATATTCTAAATGGTAATAATAGAAATTTAATGGAATGATATACATTTGTTAGAGTGGCTAAGAATAAAATTAAATGCAAAATATGAAACAAATATTTGAGTAATCAATAAAAAGAAGATTTGTACTTTATTGTACATTTGAAACAATAGATTTAAAATTAATGTGGAAAAGTTCACATTTTTGACGAAATTAAGTGCAAGGCATGAGATACGTGATGAGAATCTATTCGTTAAAGCAGAAGAATCTTTAACAAAAAAGAATTTACAATCACCGAAAGACAGTTTTTGATGCTTTGAACTTTAATCTGAAGAGGCTTAAGCACAAATGAGGGGCAAATAGACTGATCGAGCGCGTAGCGCGAGGTAAATGCATCATCAAGCGCAAAGCGCAAGTGAAATACGTCATCGAGCGCGAAGCGCTTGACAAATATATTATCGTTTGATATTTTGATGGAAAATTAAAAAAGTGAATTTTTATTTTATGACCAATGTGCTTGGCTCTCGTTTCACAGTACCGAAGTACTGTAAAAAAATAGTTTAAGTAAATGTTTTGGCATTCAAAAGGTTTGTATACCTAGCCATTCTGAATCAAATTATTGAAGATAAGAGTATTGCCGTATCTTTTTGTGATGACTTAGAAAAGGTTATTTAAAAATTTTAAATTTTCCAAAAATGTGGACTTCGGCATGAAGAAATCACAATGGCCGCTACTAGATTATGAGATATTGACGTTTCTCTAAGTTGAAGTCAAAATTATTATTTTTGTGTTTGACTCGGGGATGCTACTGGGACTTATAGTGAATCTATTGGGAATATAATCGAATCCAGAAAGTAACAGGAAGTAGATATATTTCATGTTCGAAGAAAAAGTATAACATCAAATTTAGACGTGGTTTTCTCTAAAAACAATTTTTCGACGTTCCGATTTAAAAAATGTCCCAAAAATGTTTTTAAAAACAGAGCTTTCGTGTTGGGCCTCAAATTTCGGGAATATATCCGACAATATCTATCCTTTATACATATCTCCATACCGGATCTGATTCTGAAATTCATGATTTCTGTCTATTATAAATATGAATATTAAGGAGAATATTGATCTTTCTATATTTATTATATAAACAATCCACAAAGTGCAAAGCAGTGTAAAGTTATCTTTAAAAACTTTAAGGATTTTAGAAAAATATTTTATGTAGAGAGTCTGAAATGAATGAATCAACAATGTCGAGAAAATGAAAAACTATTGCAGAGTTAATTGAGATACTTTTTTTTATTATAAAATCTAATTTATAAATTAGGCTCTAATTTATTATTAAGCTCGTATTTTCAAAAAAGTGCTCTTTTGCCTACAACTGATGCACTGAACCATTTTATTTTCCGATTTCACCTGAAAATAAAATGAGCAAGATATTGAAATCCTTATATATTTGTGATGGTTTTTTCTGAATAAATTTGATTCGATTCAATTCTTTTCGATAGCACTTTTCAAAGATTTCATGAAATCTCTTGAAGAATCTCTTATATAATGTTTCATAATGATTTCACTTTCTTATGAATTAGTTTCTAAATATAAAAAACCCCATTAATAAAACTCTCATGAATATTCTCAAATAATTTATTTAACATATTGGAAATAATTTAAGCATAAATTACAGAGGAAGGACTCATATAAATATTAAAACTAACAGTCGGTTTGTTCCGATTTATACCAGGTGGAACCGATTTCGGAACAATGAGAACATCTTTTTGATTCGAAATTCGAATTCCGGATTTAAGTTAGTTATTTTCATTAGTTTCTGGCATCTGCGCGGCATAGGCCAGCGAATGAGCGTCAGCCTTCGCGGCTTCATTGAAGCTTCTCTTGTAGTAGCCCTGGGGTTGAGCAGAGGCACCAGAATTCCATGCTTGAGGAGCTTGAGCATCCCAGCTGGGTAGAGCATTTTTGCCGAAGAGGCTTCCTGCATTACCAAGTCCGCTAGCACCAGCTCCAAAAAGTTTCTGGAAAAGCAGGACTCCAGCGAAAAGAAGGGCAATTTTGCTGACTACGATGGCCTTCAAGACGAGAAGACCCAATCCTCCAAGAAGAATTGGCAACAAGGCGAACAGCTTGACTCCAGCAGCAATAATGAAAGGCATCAACATCTTCTTCATCTTCCCACCACCGGCATGACCACCACGACGAGCTGAAGAAAATATATGATGTTATAATTCAGAAAATGTAGCATGTTGTTTGATTCATATACTAAAATTTTATTTAGTTCGTAATAGCCGGTTGAAACCTGGGCCTATAACTTGTTGGCCCTGCAAAAGTCCAAGTGCAATCAACGAAGCAGAGACAAATACCCAAGTTTGAAATACTTTCGTTTTATAACTTATAACGTCTAATCTACCGTTTTCAGTTTCTAGTTCTTGCAGATAAAGTACATTCACTCCAGTAGTGATAAAAGGATTGCAGGATCAGAAGATTGAAATCTCGATAAAGAAGAGTTACTCTAACACTTTCACTGGGTAGGTCTGGCAAAGGAAAGCTAATTGACCCGGATTTAATCAAATGTTAAAAATAGGAAGAGTGTAGGAGACACGTGGATAAGCTTTATTGAAGAAAGTGAAAAGGCATGACCCTCCAAGAAGGAGTGTAACCGGAACGGGTTCGACGGATAAGATAAGATATAGGCGGTGAAAGGCGCGGTCGCTATGCTCTTTTCACGTGACGTATCTTTGACGTCAATTCGTAGGATGCAATCGCCGGAGGAGTAGAAAAGGATTGTGTAATGGGAGTTGCCTCTTTTGGATAAAAAAACGCAGACTGTGAATGAATTAAGGAAAAAAGTCATAAATGAAGATAGTCTGTTGGAATAATACTGTTACGTGAATTAATTTCTCTTGTGATGTCACCTCATTCAGAAAGTAATTTTAAGACTTCATGGCCAGGTGCAGTTTTTATGATTATTATATGGAAGTTCATATATCTTGTGCTTAACTGCCTTCGCATTTACTTCTGGTTCATTTTTATAAAATCTTTGTCGATTAAAAAGTATGGAAAAAGTTTTTCGCTTAATTGTTTGAAAAAAGGATAGTTACCTTCAGAGAGAGCACGAGAAAGCGATCCTTCGGGCATGCTGAATTTCAAAGAGTGAGTTTTGAAAAAGCTCATTGCAGAGTCGAAGAGCATGGATGCCAATTTCATGGTCCTGTCAGTTGCATCACGGGGAAGTTCATTCAATATTTCAGTTTCTGATACAAGAGATTTTCCACTTCGTTCTACTGGGACTAAAATTAAAATTAATTGTCAGACATACATTTTTTTTAATGTAGCGAAAAATATCTAAAATAAAACTAGATATCCTTCAGTTTCATGGTAATATATATTTTAAGCCTAAGGAATCCTCTACAAAGCTGAAGCTCTTCCAAGTAGTGTGATTAAAAATTCAAATTTATTCAACATTCCGCTTATGGAGACAAAACCGGATTTATATCATATTTACCTCATATATTTCTAACATCAAAAAGGAATTCCTGACCTAAATTCGAATGTTAATGAAACTTCTATAACTATGCAAAGAATTTCAAAAATGAGGGAAAAGTATTTAATTATAAATTCAATCATCGCTCGACTATTTCTAGTTATTCTGAAAATCTAACGTCCAAGAATCCCGCTATATGTAAACATTAATTTTTTGCTTCTAAGATGCATGTAATTTTAAAACATTTCTAGTATAGGAGGTTTGTATGTCTTTATCGATTCAACGAATCGTAAAGATGTTTAACATGACTTTTACTGCAGAAAATATGAGTCTACACCGCAAAAGAATGTGCCCCTACTAAACAAATGAAATGTGACTTCTGATCAGGTATGACTGAATATTGTATTACTGATATATCCATTGTGTCGGTATTCCAAAGTTGTCTACAATTTTTATTCAATGTAAATGAATATGAATATGCTAACTGGAATTTTGACTTTCAAAAATGTTATGATTGTTTGCTTGCCCTCAATCAGCTGCAATTGGAATCCACGCCCTTTAGAAAAATACAGAATGTATTATTCAAATTAGTATAATGTATTCGGAGGTAAGCAAAGATAAAAACCTTTCTTTCAATAGTTTATCTTGGCGAGATTTAGTATACTTAAAGAATCTCTTTATTATTTACTTTTCCATGTTTTTCGGTTTTCAATCATTTATAATAGTTTAATGTTTGAGTTGAAAATAATGGGTTTGAAATTTCTAAAAGTGAAGTTTAAATACTTAGCTGATTTTTACTTTTATATAGTGTTTAATTTAGAATAGAATTCTAAAGATGAAAAAATGGTACGTGCTTTTTAAGTCACTAATGAAAGTAAAAATTCACCAAATGTAAATAAGGCAGGACCAACAATTTGTATAAAGTACTTTTTATATACCTCATTAAATAACCGATTACTTTAGAAATAGCTTCTTTGCAATTTTAGATAAATTAACTTTGGAATTAATTTTAAGCTCAACTCATAGTGATTCCTAACTTTCTTCTTTTCTTCGTGCTGTTTGATATAAAAATAGTTAAAAATCACTCACACATTTACATAGTAAATCCCAGGCATATTTTTGATCCGACGTTGGATATAAAACGTTTTTAATGATTGACAAGTGCTATTATCGGACTTCGAATAATTTTTATCTGCCTCTCTAAAAAACTTATTCTTTGGGAGAATTATAGTTTTCAATTTCATGCAAAATTTGTATCCAACTTAAAATAAAAAATATCTCTATTTTTTAACGTGCATTGAAATTTTATCACAAAAAAGTCGACAATTATCTCAAATATTATTACCCAAGACAAAAAGCTATTAGTTTCAAATAAAAATTGTGATAAAATAAAAGGTTTAAGTAGGAACGCGACACACAGTCAATCTCAAAAGTCACCAATCATTAAAATAATTAATAAAATCGCTAATATTAAATCTATTATTAATGTATGCCAATATGAATAGATTTCTAAGTTTTATTAAATAGTAGTTACTCACATTTTTAGTTTTTGCTTTCTTTGAAGGAAAAAGCCGCAATTCTTATTTAGTTCAAATGATAAAGGATTAAAGTAGAAAACTGTCAAAATTTGTAGAAATGAAGAAAATATCTTTTTTACCGATTCTATAAAGCAAAGAAAAAAAACACAGAAAAACTATTTTGGATGCATTGATATCTATTAACTGCCATTGGTGAATAATCAGGTCACACGGATAACGAAGTTGTTAAAAATTCAAATTATAAAAATAAATTAAAAATGGTGATAAAAACATTCTATTGGCATGTATAAAAAATGATTTTAATAAATACAAAATAGGAGTATTATTAAATATTTCTAAGGAATCGGTTCTACTGTATCTTATAGCACCATATTAAATCAGAAAGTGTTCGATATAACATTCAATAAGAATTTAATTTGTTTACATTTTAATCCAAAAATACTTTACTAAAGTAAATTTTTCTTCTGGCAGTATCAATGATTATATTTTAAAAAGCTAGCAATGTATTTTATAATAAGAAAAGTTAAAAGTTTATTCTTTTGAAATTAATAATTCTAACGTGCCAATTAAAAATATGAGACTGGTGTTCATTAGTGATTTATATTTATCAAACATTTTCAATCATAGCATGATAATTGAATAAAAATGTACTGATTTTCTACTTCTCACGATTACATGATGCCAGATTTGAGATGATTATTTAAATAATCAAACCAAGTATTTTGGATCATTTTTCGGCTGTTAATTTCCTACAATCTGAACTGAAAAAAATGAACACTGAATAGGATGTAAAATATCATTTGTTTACTTTTCAATTTATACAAATAAAATTTCATTTTAATTAAATTAGTTTGAACTAAAATATATTCTGCATATGAACGAAGGGAAACAGTTTTTTCAACCACTTTTTTCTGATGATGATATGAATAAGATGTTTAATAGTACAATTCAAGTTTTCTGCACGAAATAGATTTAAGAATATAAAATAAAAAAACCGCTATGTAAATCAAGAACGAAGCAACTACATTTGGGATAGCTCACCTAATTCGCAGTTATTGTTTATTTAAATATACTAAAAGCAACTGTGAATCGAGAGCCCCGTCCAAAATGTAGTTACGTTTTCTTCTTTTGCACGGAAGAATAGCGTATCTAAAATTGCACAGATGCCAATTTATTTTAAATTGTTGAAATATCGGACTCAAAATGCAGAATAAATTCTCACGATTTTCAAACAACTATAATCCTTTTTGTTTTATTCACTGTTCACTATTCAGATCTCCACAAATCCTTTTTAAAAACTCACCATCAGCTTCCTTGACAAAGGTAATTCCATCAATGAGTTGAATGTCGCTGGACCTTGCTGCTCTCGAAAGAGAATTAGCCGCCTTAACAGCAAGGCAACTGAAGAGGTCCTCATCCTGTTCCAGGCAATCCAAATCCTTAACACCTTGAACAACACCAGCTTCCTGTGCCGGAAGTGCAGCGGCCGCCGCGACTACGAGTCCGATAATAAAGAACTTGTACATCTTGTACTTTTTTAATTTGTAATGACACACCGAGACACGCCAAGATCGTTCGGAAAATTTCGAAGCTGTGTGACCTGACCATGGCAAAGCCTCAATCTTTATAGGTATTCCAGGGTCCCAAGGCCCCCACTACATTTCACGTGTGACAAACTCACACGTACACGCATCATCGGTACACTCATCTCCGCGCATCCACTCAGGAAAAGACACCTCCCCACATAACTTTCTTCGATAATTTTTTAAACAAACGATTTGGCGTCGCGTCTCGATTGGGCGGTTCCTTTCTGCCCCTTCTTGAATCGCTAGCTCAGATTAGGATGGTCCCCGGGGTCCAGTATGTGGGTCACAAGGGGAAGGTATTTTTCAAATGCTATTTAGAATTTGTCAGACACGCCAGTAAACTGAAATCGTTGGCTTCTAAATTGGAATCTTGTTAGACGGTTGAGAATCTACTCTAAAGACATAATCTTCAGTTAATTTTACACCAGTGACGATGACTGAATTCTTTCGCGTCATTCGTTCTTTGCCCTTTTTAAATATTTTTTTCGCCTATATTGTGTTTCAAGAGATGTAGATAAGTTTAGTTCTACATATTCATATAAAAATTGTGCAGGTTTGTATCCTCAAATATAACAAATTTATGAGAGTGCAAAAAACTACATTTCACCACGATTGTCTACACTCAGACAATTCTTTAGTATATTTAAAGAAAACTAACTGAGCTTGTGTTGTTTTATAATTATTTATATTTTAAGTGTACTCCTTTAACAGATCCAATTCAGCATAAAATTAATTTTTGCTTCATCCTGAGTTGAAAAAATCTGACAATGTCTTAGGTCTAGTTCTTTGTCAAACCCAGTGAAAACTTAGTAAAAAAGCATACTCTCAGTTATCTACTTCCTCTTTGGAAGTTTTTTCAGTAAATTTATCAAATGTAATTTTTGAACTGTAATATTTCATCTTATGGAAGAAAATAAAAAAAAAGTCTTTACATATTTGAAGACTGCAGAAATAATTCATTTTATCCCAGGAAAAAAGTAAGGAATGTCATGTCCTATTGTTCTCTCTGGAAAATACAACACACCCTCATCCTTTATCAACCGCAAACTTCAAGTTTATTTCCAAGCTCGTAAGCAATACCACTAGTAATTACGAAATGTCTTAATATTTCTCTTCATGTGAAGCTATCTCCTAACTCATTTGACCCATAGCCATCGAGCCTAAGCGAATAGACCTTGGTAATGACCGAAGTGAAACCACATCACGTTTTCTTTCACAACATCGCTTGTTCTTAAAAAATATTTTCAGGTAGCCAAGTTTTTTTTCGTCTTTGATTAGTCACGAGGTAGAAGTGTCTTCCTCTTGTCATAATAGTAACTGGGATGAGTAAACCTCTACTAAAACGTGAAGTGAAGATAGGTAGATCTGTCTATTGGATGTACCGCCCGTTGAAAGAGTTTCTTGAGGATGCGTTTGCGTTATGCATATACGCGGAGAATAGCAGTTTACACAGGCATTTAAAGTTAAGGCCGCACCTGTGGTCGTCGACTCTCGACAATAATTTTCATTGACTAGTGACAGAAAAGGTACAGAACATTGTAATAAGCTCTGGAAAGCTGCCGGTTTTAGGTGCCGCTATATTTGAAAAAAATGTCCCTGATTTTTCTTTTCCTTTCGTAAAGCATATGGTAACATACATAACGTGGAATTAATATAGTAGAGTTTTGATTGATGGACAAGATAATTGGTATGTCGTAAAATCAAATTAGTTTCCTAAATAGTTTTTTTTTAAACAAATGTTTGCAATCGGTTAGATGCACCAGAGAAGTTTGCCTTGACCCAGAGAACACAACCGGTAAGTCGTGAACCCAAGAATTACATGCCAGACTGGTTTTCTTATATAATCTAGCACGCCTTTCTTACCTTGCTTCTCATTCTAATTAAACAGTCTAGCTTGGTAATTAGGGTAATCTATTTTTTGGTCTGGAGCTGACTAACACTTTAGATATGGGAAGTTCGGTTGTTATGTCAGGAGCTGCTTGGTGTTTTTCTGCAACCAGCAGCGGATTGAAACTATCAGTATTTTTTACGCTGATTTTGATGCTAGACTGCTCAGATTTACGATTTTTATTTGTCATTATTCCCATTTGCAAAATCTTTTACGCAGTAACTCAATTCAAGTCCTTTTGGCTAAAAAAAATCTTCATCTTAATTATTTTTTTCTGTGTTGCAAATAACCGAATATACTTAGTACATATAGACTTTGGCGTTTTAAGTTTAATTTCTCCATAAGTAACCATCTGTACGTACAGTACTGACAGAAGGTTTGGGTCCATTTCCTATGACTTTTTAAAAATGCATACTTCACTTCAAAGACGTCACTTTTTAGTTTAAATCATTTTTAAGATTCGAAAATTTGTTGTCTTATCAGCCTAGATTAAAATAATTTTAATGAACAAGTAAAAAATATTTTGTTTCAAGGATAAACGTTTTTCAGCCCAATGCGCATTTTGAAATCTTGATTTCAATTGTTTGCCAAATTTTGAAAAGTGATCCTAAAACTTTGAAAAGATCATAAAATCCAAAGTGGATCCTGCTCTTTAAATTTTAATTAGGAGTGCAATTGAATTATATGTGATTGATGAGTATTCATACTAAATATTTACTCGTGTAATATTAATTTTTGGGAGCCAATAGTCCGAGATTCGTCGCTAACGTTCATTTTTTTATGAAATACATCTTCAGATTCCTTTATATATTATTGTATATCTAACTAAATCTGAAGTTGCACCTGATAAAAAAATTAATGTTAACGACGAATCTCCGACTTTTAAGGTCATGTGAGCGTAACCTCAAATTTTTTTTTTCAAATCCAGGTTATTTTCACACGAAACGCGACATCGAATTAAAGCTTCGGGAAATTAAATAAAAAGCACTAAGAAACGTTTGTTTGTTCCTAAATTTGTATAACTGAAAAAAATGTTTAAAAAAAACCTTTCTTTTAATTATAAAATTTAGGACCAGACAAACATTTCTTAGTGCTTTTTATTTAATTTCCCACATTTTCAACTTGATCTCGCGTTTCTTGTGAACCTAAGTTGGGATTGAATAAAATGTGAAAATAATGTTGAGTTTACGCTCATATAGCCTTAAATCCAAAAATGTATATTTCTTGATTAATTATTTTATATGAAAGCCCAGACATTACAGCATATTCAATCGAGTTCTTAATTTACTTTGGAAAAGTAAGATTTACTATTACTTTGACGTTTTTTCAAAATTTTTAGGAACACTTTTATAGACTAAATTTTAGATTTCATAATATTCATTTAGCTAAAAAAACATTAAGTGTGAAGTATAAATTTGTAAACGATTTAAACCTCTTAACCTCTTGGATGCGTCCAAAAGTTTACATTGCTTAAAATAATTCATAGCTATCTCTTAAAATCGATTGAATCATCCCGAAATTTTATATATTTTTTTTAAACATTAAAGCTGAAAAAAGAAAAGAAGCATTATACACATAATTAAAATTTATATGTTTAATTAAAAGTGAAGAATTTTAATTTTAATATTTTTTTCTTGAGTGTCAATTCTGTTTTGATCTTGTTAACTTTTGAACGGAGACAATTTTGCTAAATTTCCCAGATGCTTAGCGTAGAAAAAATTCATCTGCGGAAGATAAACCAGTTTAAACGAGGATTACAATTTTCTATATTTGTACAATATTTATTTAGAAAATTAAAACATTTTTCATCGTTGCGGAGCTATAATTCAAAGCATTTTAATGTCTTTTAACCTACTTTAAAGCAAAAATGCTCAAATGAAGAAACTCAATGAAAATTCTCATTGAAGTTAAAAATCAAATTTTAATATTTCATTTATTAGAATTAAAATCAATAAATTGTCGAAAAACAACTACTAAATTAGTACAAGGATACATGAAACGAGCAACTACATTTATTCTAAATAATAATAATTTTAATAAAATGAGGAAAGAGAAAATAAAAAAGGAAACCTCCAAATACAATTCCTTCATTATTATTTGTGAAAAATCCTTCGATTTTCAATTTATTTATTTTTATTTTTGATTTATGCATTAGAATCTAATTCTTAATTGATGATAGATAAGTCCCGGGCATCTGGAAAAGGTCTTATACCAAATACCTAATTAATTATATTTATATTTACAAAAAGGTACAAAAGGATTTATGAAGGAAGAATTCAAAATAATAGTCTAATTTTAGTAGACTTCACTTTTGAGCAGGGGTACATATAACTGTTGAAACACGTAATACTTTTAGATGCTCAGTGACCTTATATTTAAATCCTATCAAATAGTTAATAACATTATGAAAATATAACCCATAAATTAAGTTTCTGACATACCTTCTAAAACCTATTAGAAGCGTGGGCGATCCTCGGGAACAAAGAAATCACGTTGGCCATTGATTTGGAGATAAATTAACTGTTTCTGGTGAGTCATCATTAGAATAAAAGTTGATTTTTTATTGTTCTTTTGTTCAATTGCAGTTCATAAGAATGTGTTGATAGACGTTTAATAAGAAATTAAGATTTTATCATTCGAAGAAATACCCTATAATAGATCATTTTGCAATAAAAATTCATATTTATATGTATTGCATCCTAAATTAATTTACTCATTTTTATGAGACTTAGGATAAGTTATCGAGGTCAAATTTCGAATGATGCGCAGCTTTAACCGAGTAAGACTTTCGTCCAATTGTATGTGTAACCTGGTGTGCTTCATTGTGCTCCATTGACGGATCTGTTTAA
The DNA here is from genome assembly GCA_010014905.2 of Druon quercuslanigerum. Taxonomy (NCBI): domain Eukaryota; kingdom Metazoa; phylum Arthropoda; class Insecta; order Hymenoptera; family Cynipidae; genus Druon; species Druon quercuslanigerum. The sequence goes on along the minus strand of JAAAKG020156147.1, from coordinate 65,082 downwards.
ATATTTAACAGTGCCTCTTTGATTTGATATCTGCTTAACGGTATCCTCTCTTTGGCGATAAAGGAAATGTTTCTACCATTGTTGTTTCTTGATTCAAATTTTTTCTTTCGCAATTTCGTCACCCCAAATCTTTGGAATTCACTTCCATTTTAAATGCGACCCTTATCGCGGACATCCGGTTTCATTCGCAACTTTCTGATGTGACGAATAAGAGAGTATTTCACAGAAAGAATTTGCGACTAAATCTGATTACAGGACATTTTCTTACAAACTCATTTGGATCTTTAGTTATGTTTGTTCTCTTGATCAATGTAAAAACTGAAAGATATTTGAATTGCTTCTAATATTCGCATTGCTCAATATAAACCAAGTATAGTTAAGTTTTATTTCAGAAAATTTTGAGGCCGTTCTTTCGTTCAAAATGAAATTCTAACTTTTTCCGTGTTCTTAGCAATGCGTCCTGGTTTATTACACCAAGCCTTAGAAAATGGAAAGTATTCCGAAAACTTTACGTACATTTACCGAGAGAGAAAACGAGAATGCACTCACCGTCTTGGAAACTGGCGCGTGTTAATCGGAGAAAACTTCTTTGGTGGTCCTTTCCAAAGACACCAATTTCTATTGATTGTTCATAAATTGCTTCTCAGTACATTCATAATTAAAAGTTGTAGATTTATGTTACAGGGTAAAATAATTATAACTGAAGTAGTTATCTATTACTGAAAGAACTAAAATTGAAAATAAGAGTTTTCTAATAATGTTAGTTCTTCATTAATCTAAGTATTCGGCATAAAATGCAAAAGCTGATTGCCAATCTTCAGAAGTAAATTTCAGAAAGTTGCACATTCTTATAACCTGGTAACCGAGATTATTCTGACACCTCTTGATTTTACTACTTACGTGTTAAGAATAGTGAAGTGAATAGTAAAACAATTCTTAGAAAGTTGTCATAAATGCAACATATTTTTAAACAAACTCATTCATTAATTTTCATAAAAAAGGGAAAGTAAAAGAAGCATTAATAAAATTATTATATTATTTTTATTATATTCAAATAAATAATAAACATTGATACAAATAATTTTGTTGCCTACGAGTAACTTATAATTAGGAATTTACTAAATCGAAGAATAAATAATTAAAAGTAGGTTGCCTTAAAATATTGTCACGCTTAACCATATATGTACAATAGGCTGCCATGTTTTATTAATTTCGTCGAAAGCAATGAACATGAAAGAGATGCTGAATGGATACTTTTTTCTAGCACATTAGGAAGTGATAATGATTATTGCGTCAAACTTGTTAGAGTGTGAATAAGTTATGACGTATTTAATAAAGTAAAACCGGAATGCTGCGAACGATTTTTATATCTCAGAGTATATTTCGAAGAAGTTAAACTTTCTCTCATCCTGGACGCATATCTTATGTAAGTTTTCATCTCAACTGCGTCAATGAAATTCTCATCTTGACGTAGATTCAAGTTCATTGATAAATCACTATTAAATCAATTAAGCGCAGGTAAAAGTTTATTTTTTATCTTTCTTCCAGTTATAGTTCATTTTCTTCATTAGGTTTCATTCAAGCGAAAGTAATAGTTCCAATTTGTCTATGTTTAGAATTCGACATTGCTGTTCTTTGCATTATTGCCAATAAATAAAAAAAGTTTCATCAGATTTATTTACCTTGAAATTAGTTTAATAGTTCACGAAATACGTTTTAGTCTTAAAGCTATTCTCAATTATATTTTTAGGAATGGACTTTATATTCCAAAATGTAATTTAAATTTGAAAAATCCATTTTCTAGGCACACAATATGACAAGGAAAAGGAGAATAAATAAAAATCTTATAATTTATTCCAATAATTTAGATAAATTTCACTTCCTTCGACGACGTTCTTTGTAATACCTAAAGGGATCTTCATTTTCATAGTTATCTCTGAGGTCTAAAATGTCTTTTCGTCTGTATTTGCTGAGAGGAAGGTAAACGTCAGAGTCCCTGCGACTTACAGCACTTTGGGCAACTTGGTTGGCCACTTGTCTGAGACCAACAATTGCAGCTAATATGAGACTCATCAAACTCAAAACAACAGCTTTACCACTTAAAACTGCCAGTCCTTTGAGAGCGATGGGAAGAAGAATCGATTTTATAAGTAGAAATCCAATCAGAAGTGGTATAATAAAGTGGTTCATTTTCGGCCCCTTTTTTCGACCTGTAAAACATTTTTAAACATATTTCTATATTTTTCACATAAATAACTTTAGCGCTGTTTATTTTTACTCAAAAGTTTTTTTTCAAGCTTTTGAAGAATTTAAATCTGTGCAGCTTTTTTCAAGTTTTCAAAGTTTAAAGTGCTTTTTAATACGCAATAAATTAATTATAAAGCCTACATGTGTCCTTAGAAATAAATTAATAATTTCAAATTGCATGCAAAAATAGTATTTAAAAAAAAATTAATTTAAAAAGGTTCAGTTAGAATTTGCAAATTTTTCTTCTTTTAATTAATTGATGTCTAAGGAAATACTGTAAGGTGGAACAAAATTAATATAGAAATGGAAAACTTCGTTTATGAATGATAATTCTGTTACTTAACATTAAGCTGTTTGGAAAAATGGTCTTAGAAATCGTGAATACTCTCATATCTAAAATTAGTACATTGGGAAAACAATTCGTTTGAAATGTTTATTTCTTATTGAATAGTATTCTAAAATCTGAAAAAAATCTTCTTTCAAAATCTCTTGCACACTCGATACGTCCAAGAATGTAAAAAATAGAAAAAAACGTTAAATTCTCAAAATAATGATTTTTTCAACCTTTTTTATATGCGCACGTTACCTAGATTTAGATCGACCGATTTCATATTTTATTGTTTGCGATTTTCAAATTCATTTTTTTCGACCCGCCCTGCTTAATAAGTAAAAAAAATGGAGGCAGATTGTGTTTTATCGATTCAATCAAACGAATCTGCTTATTACTGTTTCGTTCAGCACACTCACTGAAACTGTAAAATCAAATTGATAAAATTAAAAGAAACTGTTACAATACGAATGTTAAGAAGGCAGGTTTCAGATTTATAGTTTAAAGCTGTTAATATATGTGTGAGCAGTAAATGATAAAATTACAGAAAAATATGGTGCGAATACACGGCGAAAAGCTTAATTCTTCACGTTATTGTAAGAAAATAAAAAAATAAAAAGTCCATACACATTTGGAAATTCATGAGTGGCCTAATATTAGCCGCTAATTCTATTAATATTGGATCAATATTGACCTAATAATAACATTAGATTTGTCAAAATACAATCGCTAATAAAAATATTGTTCTCATTAGTTAGAAGTAAGTGTGAATAATTTATTATTGATAATTATCAGCTAAGTCGATTTCAATTAATTTATAATTTATAAATTATAATTTATTTAATTGACTGTATGTATTAGTTTTATTTTATATAAATTGTTCTTAGAAATTTACCACTGGGTAATATTTTGTTGCTTCGAAAAACTTTGTTAAAATTTTTATTTTTGAACCTCTTTTTTTATAAAGAGAAAAAATTTCCTTTTGCGTCCCCAGTGGTTTGTTAACTGATGCTTCATTAAATACCAGCACAAAATTCTTTGAGAAATTTTGATATAAAATATGATTTTTCGAAAATCTCAACATAACGGGATTTATTTGTAATCAAGATCCTTTTGATAGATTTATCGATTAATTAAATGCTTTGGCTTCCGACATGTTTTGCCAGTTTTTAATTTTCCCTTCCGGCATTTTCTTACCGATTTTAGTTTTCTCCTCCGGCATATTTTATCATAATAGAAATCGATTTCGAAATAATTCCGAAGAATTTATGTTAAATTGTAAAGAATTCTAGAGATTCCGAACGAATGATGATGAATTCTGAGGAGTCCAAAGTTAATTCCATCGAGTTTGAAAATGTATCTACTGCAAAATATGCCGAAGTAGAAAATTAAAGGATGATTATTGTGACAGATGTAGGTTATTTGTCATCTCCATACCTGTACTCCCCCTCCCCGCTCACCAACGAGAAACTATGGGTGATGGTGATGGGTGTAACCGAACTCACGCTTAAATTCTAAACTCTAAAGAATTCCAAAGAATTGAAGGCTAAAGAAGAGAAAGAAGAGAAAATTAAAATTCAGAAAAATAGACAGAGAGAAAAAACAGAACGTATTTTGTACCAAAGAAAAAAGTATATCTAAAAAGTTTCGTTTCTTTTTAAGGAATGTTGTGAATGTTGTGAAACTAATTTATTTGTAATTTTTATGTAGAGTTAAAAAGTTTGTATTTACCAGCGATATTAATCAATTTACGAAATCTCATACTACTCTTTAAAAGATCAAAATTCGCTTTGAACTGAGTTTATTTTTCCAAAAATATTATTTTTATGAAAATATCATATTACCATTATATTAAACGAAATTCAAGTATCTGGAAAATAAAATTTACTTTTCAACGCGAAAATTACACCATAGCTTTCGACATTTTTGATATAGCTCTCAAATCATTTTTCATAATGTTTACATTAAAAAATTGGTTAAATAATTGTATATCTAAACAGGAAATAAAACACACTGTAATAAAAGCGATCAAATATTGATACATATTTCATTTGTAAAATGTACTCTGCCTCTTCAATTACAATTTACAATAAAATATTCTGTGACAGCCTTCCAATTCATCACTATAATCTGAAGTAGTTAATCAATCAAATTAGTCATTCTATTCTATATGTGAATCTACGCAATTAAAAGATGAAATAAAAATGTTTGTCTTCATATCATAAACGGACAATATACATAATATTATATTGAATGTAACCTAGAATATATCTCGACAACAACCACCTAACTCATTATGTTAATGACGATAATAAAAGTCTTGTCTAATAGCATCTCAAATGGTAAGTAGACACGTATCGATATCAACGCAAGCAGTAAATCTGTCCGATTCCAAATTCCGAATTTCATGATCACGAACAGAGGATAGACATTCAAATACCCAACAAGAATGTTAAAATTGAAACCCCAAATGCTTTACCTTCAAGACCATCAGTGATTTGTTCATTAGGAATCAAAGACTCGATGAAATTCACAATCCTATCGCTGGCCCAATCCAAGGCAGGTTTCGTTGAATAAGTATCCTTAATAGCATTTCCATGTGTAGCGGGAGAAACATCTTCCGCGCGAATAAAAATTGGCAATAAAAACACCATACACAAATTACAGACAATAATCATTTTTCACTCATCGGGAGGAACCTCTTGTTGTAATCTAACCTCCGACTTGGAGCTTCTGGAGTTGCTCTATTCTCAACCCTAAATTTCAAAGATTTAAAAATCCTGTGCAACGACGCGTTCACGAACTTAATGTCAACTGACTTGGTTTCATAGTCAAGCCATTAGTTTATATAGAACATCCGTGAAAACAATCGGAGAGAAAAGGCCCTCCTATCTAACACGGCACTGATGCGTAACGAAAGATCCCTCTTGTCCATTCCCGTTTTTCCTGTGGAACTATACAATTATTGGTTGAACAGTTCAGAATTCACGCGAGATGATTCGCGTAATGCCTTTTGAGCTGCAGGACGAACTACGACCACTTCGTTGTCCTCGTCGTGGGAGAGTGCAACGGACTTTTCTTAAATGAGTTTCACAGTTGATTAATTTCTTCGGAATAGCCCAAAGTTTGGTAATAATCTCCGATCTGTTTCATGAAGTCACTCTGCGGAGAAATAATTAGCTGTTAAATTTAAATATTGGGACGCGTACGTCTTGACTTTCAGACCGTTGCATCTCAAGAAAAAATTTGGGAAAATGCCGTAAACGAGAGAAGAGAAAGCTGAAAGGGACCCTAATTTTGGAATAGAGATAGACAGACAGATAGACGGAGAATGGAAAATCATTTAGAATACAGAGTAGAGTAAGCCAAACATTTTTGATTGATAAAATGGTGGTAAATAATAAATGTCGATAAAAAGTGTTATTTTTGGCGAAAATAAAATAATGGTAGGCAACATTGAAAATAATTTTACCTTATTTTATTCAGAATACTATCCTTGAAAGTGAAAAATGCACCCTCTATAAGAGTTGCAAATATATAAAGTTGCTTTGTTTATTGACTTTATATATTTTCAGCCTTAACGATTAAACATGAGCTTCTAAATGTTAAAATGTGTCCCAGTGATAGAAAACTAAACTAAAACTTTTTAAAACGATCCTTAAGAGCGATATTAAGCTTCTTTTACAGTTGTCACATTATTTCTTATAAGAAAAATTCAAGAACTAATTAAAAAATTATGCCTAAATATTTTATAGTTAAAAATAAAATTTTAAGGCAAGTTTACCATTCTTACTAGGATGTCACAAAATAAGCCTGGGATTTATTAGAAAGAATATCACTTTGTTAAAACTAATATAAACCATATCTCTAATCTTATAAGGAAAAAATGTATGCAGAGGATAGAAAGTTATATTCGTAAATTTTTAATTTTCAGGTTAAACTCCTAAGATGCGCAGGCATTTTTAATCAATTTATAGCAGATCTTAGGATTTAAAAATTAATTTTAATAACTTTTTGTTGATATCACTTTGACTCATAAGTAAGATATATTTACACATATGTATAATCTTACATTAGTTATTACAAAATATTTCCCGTTTAACGGACTTTTTAAACCGAATTTGTCATGAAATTATATAAAATTATAAAATAATAACAGCCGAGAATTTAGGGAATTTAGAATTTATTTAAATTTAAATTTAATTTATCCGTGTAGAAATAGTCCGGGCTAGCCCTGGTACAACAAGGTTTCTGGTCGGTGGCTGGCCGGGCTATGTTTGTTTTTTAAGAGCCTAGCCGTGCGCTGGTCGGAGACTGGCTAGGCAAAATTTGTGTCAAAACCGCAGTCGGGAGCTGACTGGGCTCTGATCAAGCAAATCGGGCCAATCTCTTTCAATGAACTGTATTTTATTATTAAATATTAAAAGTCTTTCACTTGAAAAGAACTAAAAATTAATGACCCCGTGTGGAAAAAGCCCCGCTGAGCCCTCTTCGGATGAGGGCGCCCAGCGGGGGTTCGCATGGATGTTCCACGCGTTGAAATATTGGAAATATATAGGGTGAATATTTGTTGACACCGCAAGTTTGAAGGTTTCATGAATTCAGACTTACAAAAAATGAATTTCTGACGAAAATTCGATGACACTTTTTTGAAATGCAAACTGTTTTTTTTTTTTTTAAGAACAAGATTCAAAGTTCCATCTTTACAAAATTTTTGAAATGTTTATAAAAAATTACATCCCCTGTCATTGTAAAAAGTTGTAAGCTAGTCTGCAATACCAAAAAAACGAAATATTACTCGAAGAAAAATTGTAGTCGATTTAAATTATTTATTTAAAAATTATTTTATTGATATTCCTGTTAAAAGTTTGTGTATTTGACATTGACATAACGACGTACAATTATAAATAATTTTAAAAATAGAGCTTAAAATTTTGTACTTTAACTTTTCTGAACTGTACCTGATGAGGATGGCTTTTTCATCGATTTTCAAATTGTATGTTTAGCGAATAGGACTATTAATATTTAAAGTCAAAATATTCGCAATCAATTAATATTTACTTTTTTAATACCTTTTGTGTCTCTCAACGACTACGTAAAAAGCGATTAATGTTTTCTGCGTGCAGGGCATATGGAGTTTCATATATCAATATGCTGCAATTCAAACATTAAAAAAGAATAAAATTGACCCCCGAAATCAGTGACAGATACCCTTCATTAAATTGAAATTCGAAATATTTCAATCTACTAAACCACCAATTGATACCGCCTGGGCCATGTTGGGGCAGCCTGGCCACATCACGGCCATGCTCCATGGTTGGACGCTAGCGAGCGCATCGTGACGATGCTGGCCGGATTCCGAGCAGAAGCTTTAAAGACAGCCCGACTTAAAGCCAGGCTCTCCAGCCGTAGTCTGGCCAACTCTCGACTTCAATTTCCACCCGGATATTAATAAGGTTTTCTTCCTTTTTTGCAGGAAAAAATACTATTTTAATTGTCTACTGGTCTATATCAATATTATTAAAATATTGATAAATCTTAAGATTGTGAAAAAATGTCTCTATCTCCGCTGAGACCGGAAATCTAAAGGTCCTTGGTTCAGATCCCAGCGGAGATAGAGAGATTTTTTTCACAATCTTAAGATTTATCAATATTTTAATATTATTGATATAGACCAGTAGACAAACAAAATTAACATCTAAAATTAATAATTAAAAATACTATTGTTTTTGTCAATTTTTATAATCCAATTTTCTTAGAATAAGGACGACTCCTAATAGTAGTTTGCGTGATTGTTGCATTAGCAGTCACAACGGACAACAATTACGGGTCGAAATACTGGTAAATCGTGAGAATGATCAAATTCAGTATAAAAATAGATAGTATAATTTTAAAAAAATTTTAGAAGGGCAACAATTTATGTCTACCTTTATAAACTCAAATTTTTTTACAAAATCTTATAAGGCAATTTCACTAATAAAGAATTCGAAATTTTGTATTAGGCTCTAATTTAAATAATCACCTAACCAATCAGTAAATAAGAATGACTTCATTTTAAAGTCAAAAGCTTCTGGTTATACATTTTTGCATTAAAATCGATATGAAATGAAGAAATTTTAATAAATAAAAATTTGTTATTTTGGCATTAATGCATAATAATATGTAATATAAAATGAAACAAAGTCTCTTATTGCTGGATAGAATTTTTCAAATATTTCTGTCAAATTATTGTAATTGTAAACTTTTTTATGCAAAATTACATTATTTGTGCTTCTTCCAACAATAAGAATCAGACATTTTAAAATTTTAGGCGAATAAATTAAAGGCTGTATTTGGACAATTTTGAATTATCTGTGGTTAACACTTGATTGAAGTATGACCAAAATGCGAAATTTTCTATATTATGTTAAATTCTATTGTATTAGTTACGTTAATAATTGCTGTGTCAGGATCCAGGAGTGCCTATTTATAAATGGCATAATATAATATAAATTCTATTTTTTATTATTATTTTATTATTTGATTTTGCATTAATATTTAATTGCAGCTACCCTAAGAAGTGTATAGGATAGATATTAAAACAAAAACTATATGCGCTTTATTAACAAATATTTAAAGAAAGTTTGTAGATATTTTTGGATATAAACGGTTTTGTTGTTAATACTTAATAGTATCATTCATAGTTTATAGGAAAAATTAAATGTTTAATAATAATTTTCACGATTATAACAAAAACAATGCGTCTTATGAAGAAATGGTTTACAGAAGATTTATTGTCAAAATTTTTTCGTATCTTTTAGAGTGTGACAGTACAAATCAATTTTTTATTTGCAATAAAATTATTTATAATTAAAAGAATCCATGTGTCTTATGAAAAAACAATTTAACTAAAATGTTTACAACAATTTATTTTATTTTATTTTTATTAGATTTTTTTATGGGTAAAGCCACAAAATTTGTTCAAAAAAAGCTGGTAAACAAACTTTAACTTTTTCTTTGGGCTCTGAAAAACCATGTCAAAACAATACCCAATCCGATACTTTTTTCAAAAGTTATCGTGCCTACAGACTACAAACTACTACCACTACTAAAGGAAAATAGAAATGCATCTTCCCAATAACCTCCTTTTTCTAAGTCAGGGGTTCTAAGAACTTCGAGATTTGAAGAAACCTGGAATGTAAATTTTTCATCAAAACTAATATCTTCTCATTGGGATCAGTAGTAGTATGCGTTTCTGAGAGTTTTTCAAGAGAAAACTGTTATTCCAACATATATTTATAACGAACCCAAATTCATGTGTCTACATAGGCACACTTATTTCCATACCTAGTGTTAAGCGGGTAAAAATTCAACTTTTTTATTTTTGAATAGCATTTTCGATCATTAAAAGAAAAAAAGATTATTACTTCTCACAAAACATGGTTAAAATGAACTTCGTAGGTCTTTGTAAAAGCAATAATTTATTATCTGGACTTATTTTCGAATCTCGTCTCGTTTGGTTCCAAGATTTAAATTTACGATTTTTCATTAGCATTTTTGATGGGTAGAACCACAATGGTTGGTTAAAGAATACTGCCTACATACCAGTACTTCAAACAGACAGTCGGAAACCGCCATAAAAACCCGTTTTTCTCAATCAGTAGGTCTCAAGGGAGTGGGTCTCTCCAAAACGATTGGATAAAAACCAGCGATGTCAAATTTTATATAAAGCTAATACATACCTTCTCTTTCCGAAAACTAAACTTTTTATTTTTAGACCTCATCCTATATAATAATAATAATATAAAGTATATAATGCGCCAAAGTCTTTTATCCTCAAACAAATTCTTCTAATATTCAAAAATCGTTGATAAATTACGGAAAATGTAAACGTTTTCCAATAATGAAATCTTTACATTTAAAAAGTAATTCAAATAATAATTTTAGCTACACTATAAAGTTTTTCGCCTTTCACGTGTTCTAATTACCGCTGCTTTAGAAAAAACCCCGCTTTATTTTTCAACATTTTGCAATGGATTTTACAAATAATATTATGTGATTTAAGAATTTTTTATATGATTTAAAACAGTTTCCGTATTTTTGCGAAAAAGTTCTATTAAATCCAATATAACTGAGACCATTTTGTCAACTTATTTACAATTCTTTAAAATTAACAGATTAGTTTTTTCATTGACAAAAAATAACTCTCTGCGTGTATTATAATCTGAAAACATACTTTTCATATATTTTCTAACATTTAAAAAACATAGAAAATACATTTTAAAGGTATTTACGGGTAAACTATTCATCGCGGTAGAGTTAAATTTATAGTCATAGGATTAGGAGGGGACTAGGCATTTCGTAGCAGGGTCGAAATAAATAGCGGGGCGGTCTACCATCTTGGATTGCCAAACCGGTATTGCGAGAAAAAGAGTAGAATGAGTGGTCTATTCACCTCCTCTCACTTCCCCCCCTTTGATTTTGCAAACCAACATGGTCGAATCCCCCATCTATAATTATAATAATAATTTTGATAATAATAGTAATGAATAATTGTAATATAATAATATAATAATTGTAACAATAATCAATTCTCACGCCTAAGTTAGGAAGCATTTGGCTAGGCCCATTCTATTCCTGTGTCCATGATTACATTCGTCTATTTGAATTTAATTCGAATTCTCTATGAGATTCCATTTATTGCGTTTCCTGGAAATATTTATCACATAAATGCATTACATTTTTTTTCTTACTATATCAAATTTATATTCTTTAAGTTTAAGTGTAAGAAAAATATGACATTTATGTTCATGATAAAATTCAGCACTAATGGCTAATTTTGGCTAGTTATATTAAAAATTGGTCGAGTATAAAGCTCTAGCAAGTTTTGTCGTATTTAAAGTTTCTAGTCCGGAAATTTTTGGTATCAATAAGGAACTGTCTAGTTCGATAATGTCGAAAATCGAGCGTTTTCCTGTTTCTATTACCACAAATTTGAAAAAGAGGTCTGTTCGATTTTCGATGTTCCACTCGTTATCGGAGCCCCACTGCAGAACATACCGATTTCTCGATTTTCTTTCATATTATGACACTTGGAAAAGGAGTTAGAGATGAGACAGATCTCTTTTATGACCAGTCACTTACACGCGTATTTTTATAAGGAGACTTGGGAAAGGGGTTCAATGTGTGACAGATCACTGTTCTGTGATCAGATACTAAGAAGTATTTTTTTTAAGGGAGAGCTGGAAAAGGCTTCGAGATATGATAGATCACAAGACTTTAACCAATAAAGTTTTCAATATTTTTTTAAAGCAATGCTTACGTCTAAAAAATTCCAGAATACAATATTAAAAAACAGCAGAAAATTTCATACTGCCAAATTAAAATACGGAAAAAATGTCGTATCTGTATACACTACGTTAAAAATGTTAGCTTCTTTTTACATATTATAATAATAATAACATAATAATAATATCATAATAATATGATAATACCGGGACAGCCCCGTGTAAATTATTCCAAAAATATAAAAAAATCCAAATCTGAACCAAAAATGCCTTCGACAATAATAAAAATAATTTATTAAACTGAAACTTTAACTATTTCCTGTTTAGTTAAATATCAATCTTTATCTTTAGTTAAAAATTTCATTATTTGATTGAAATTTGTTATTTTTTTTTATTTAGAAGAAAGTTAATCTTAATGTTTGAAATTTAATTTCTTTGGTTGATAAGTAGTTTTTTAATTAAAAATAAATTTTTAACTACTCATTTAACTACATGTTTTGTCGAAATCTTTTTTATTATTTACACTTAATCGTTTTGGTAGAAAAATAATTTTTTTGTTGAAAAATGGTCTATTTTGTTAAAAATTTATTAAATTTGCTTAAAAAATTATTTCTCTAATTGAAAATTAAAATATTGTTATAAGTTAAAAATTTATATTTTTTAGGTAAAACTTCATCTATTTTGATAAAAATGTATCTTTTTTGGTAGAAAATTAACCTTGCTTGGTTGAAAATGTACCTATTAGATTGAAAATATCATTAACAATTAGGATTTTTCGTTGAAAATTCATGCATATTCTTAAAAAATATTATTATTTTTATAATTTCAAGTTTTGTTCTTAAAACTTGATTTGTTCACTGAAAATTTTTCATAATTAAAAATTTAATTTTTCTAACTAAAAGTTGGATTTCTAGTTTCTGTCGATTTTTTTATATACGTTTAATTGTTTTCGTAGAAAATTTAATTATTTAATTATTTATTTATTTAATTTGTTTGAAAACTAATGTTAAAAGTTTTAAATCAAACTATTCTATTTGTTATTAAAAATGTAGCTAATTTAGTATAACAATCATCTATTTTGTTGAAAGTTTGTCCTTTTTTGGTGAAAATGCTTCTAAAATTTAACTGTTTAGTTGAAAATATATTTTTTATCGACGATAAGACTTTATAGTTAAAAGTTCATTTCTTTGGTTAAAAAGTAAGTTTTTTAACAGTTTTATTTTTGGGTTGAAATTCATTGTTTTAATTTAAAATATAGATATTCTATATATAAATTCAATTTTTTTCGAAAATTTGTCATTAGGACTTCAAAACTGAACATTTTGAATATTTGTTTCTTTATTGATTGAAAAATCTTTCTTGTTCAAAAATTCAAGTTTTCTAAATTGAAATTAAAAATGTTTCTGTGTCGAAATAATCATCTTTTTTGTAAATTCATTTTATGAAAGACTTATTAGTTTCGCTGAAAATTTAACTATTTTGTTGAGAATGTCCTTTTTCTTGGTTGAAAATGAATTATATTAAGTAAAAATATAATATTAAAATTTTACATGACTGTAATTTTAATTTGTGTTAGTTCTATTATGCACACAAATGCGACCTTTTTTTAAAATCCCCTTCGACTAAAAGTAAATTTTTATTTGTGTGTGTGAATTTGGCAAATTTCCTTCTTTCGAGTACATTTTAAAATTACCCAATCGACAGAGAAAAAAGTGAGAATAAAGCTTTCGAGGTTTTTGTGACACGCCTGTTTTTTAGAAAAAGAAAGTCATATAAACTAAATAGTGATCGTGATTCATCAATTTGCAAGCAAAAGCGAATCAATGACTAAACTACAAGATTTGTACGATTTTTCTTTGTTTCTAGCTGATTATAGTACGTTCGTACGACAGTGTCGTAATCAATCTCGGAGTCACTGCCCTTGATGACAAAGGCTTCCGCCTCGTAGAAGGAAACTTCTCAAAGAAAGGAATGAAAAATCTTAATAGAAAAGTCCAGTTAGCGAAGAACCCAAACATGTTCATGAAATATCTTTCCGTCTAATTTAACAGTTTTTAACTGACTATGATTTTGACTAGACTCTCCCAAAAACTCGTGTAACATGATCCTATTTTCTTCTAGTATGAAGAAAGGATATTGGAATTCTTCTTTAGAGTTCTTCATGCATTTTATTTAAAATAAAAGACTCAAGAATAGAGAACTTTTATTTACTCGCTTTATTCATTCAATAGCTTTAGCCCCCTTTCCTGATAACAATTAAAACGACTGACATACCTAAGAAAACTACTTTTCATGGCATGCATTTAGAGATTGAGCACGCCAGCTCATGTTACTGCCTTCCTCATTTACAATTGGACAAAGAGTTAATTGTCTTCATTTGAAACTGTGGAAAACGTTAATGTAAGTCACAGTAATAGCATAACACGATGATAACTTTGAAGCAATTTTCTATCTTCACTTTTACTTTGTATAACTTGCATAACTTAGAACATAATGGTTTTAGGTTAATAGCACAATTTGCACATAAGAAATGCCCTAAGAAGGTAAGAATTAGCTTTCCACTCGATTTTATAGAATTAAGTTACAATTATTATGTCAAATTAAAGCAATAAATTAGAATTTGTAGAATATAAGAAAATTATTATTTCTACGATTACTAAGCGCTTGAGTGGTTGGCGCCGAATAAAAAAAACGGTACCTGCAAAGAAAACCGTAATGCTGAGACATTGGCTCAACAGGCGTAACGAGGCGACTATTCCTGAGTGAGTCATTTTTTTTGCGATTCCTTATTGCCCTTTTCATAATTATCTGATATCCAAATTTAGGAAGCAAATACTGACATGCTCTCATATCGCGTTCACTCACTGTGTACACATGTCTCTTGACGATGATCAAATTGCCTCTCTAACCGGATTAATGAGTTTACAGATGAGAGGCTCCTCTAACCGTATTTAATTATGGATGAACATCACTAAATTTTGTTTTCCCTCATATTTGTAAATTTAAGGTAAATGTTGAATGAAAATCCAGTGACTTTCTTGACTCTATGCATGGGAAAGACTTTCATTTTGACTGAGGACCGGTTTAATGTCAGAGGTTGTATTAGGAAATAAAACAAATAATTACTTTTCCTTGAATCTATCTAGTTTCTAAACTTGTGAATGGACGGGAACTTAAAATTTCCTTTTTTAAATATGGAGATACTGTAGATAAGAATTTTGGGATTGAGTAATTTTTTAATTTAGTGAAAATCTTGAAAGGCTATGAATAAAGTAAATTAAAAAGATTAGAGAATAATATTATAATATATAATAATAGATAAAGAAATAAACAAAATATATTTTCTGAAAATATTGGTATGATTTAAAAACATTATTTCTTATGTTTTATAATTTCCAATGGTGAGCTTGAATTATTATTAGAAAAAATTGCCATTTAGAGAATATAAGCGCTGAGTTGTAAAGTCGATGCTGTATTCTTCCGCTTCTTTTTGATTAAAGTATGCGGGAAATTTCATCAATTTATGGTTTAATATACGTAATATAAGAGAATCATAATTCAAGTAAAGATGAAGAGCCTTTAGTGCGAAGTAACCTTTCCATATAAGAAATGTTTGTATACGGAAATTGATTGAGTGTTATGTCTACTAGTACCGTAAGTGTCTCCGGACGACGATAAAATGATATATTTAGCATATTTATTATATTTCAGTCTTACTTCTACGAAAAATTAAATATAGGGATAATATTGTCGTTAAATTTTACTGTTGTATTAGAAAAGAAGGAAATAAGAATGAATTAATTCATGAATATCTTTAGGATACTTCCTTATATTTCTTGAAATACTTGAGAAATAGTTATTCTAATAGTCAAAGCATATAATTAACAGAATATAATGAAATATTGAATTTCCTGGAATTCTTTTTAGAATTCAAAGAATTTATGATAATTTTTAGAGTATTTCTAAAGTCAAAAAGAGGTTCTAGAAGATTAGCACAACTACGATATTTTGCTATTTAAAGAACATCCCTGGCAGGAAAATTTTACAGGAAGTACCAAAAACTAAAAACATGTCCAAATTGTTGGATTTCATTGTAGATTTAACTTTCTACAAGAATTGACAAAAAAGCACAAGCACAGAAATCTACCGGAATTTTTATGTTATATTCTCATCGCGCGCTATTTGCACGGCTCGCTACGCTTGCAAGTTTCAGCGCGCCTGGGGCACGCGATGGTTGGTTCTCGCGCTTCGCGCTCGATAATGTATTTCCCTTGCGCTCCGCGCGCGGTCTTTGCATATTCCCACAGATTTTTTAAAAATAAATGTCAAATCATCGACAACAGTAATTTGGCGATAGTGAATTCTCTTTTGTTAAAGCTCTTTCAGCTTTAACGAACATATTCTTATCACGTATGTCGTGCTTCGCACTTGTATTTGTTCCTCAAATTGTATATCATTTCCATAAATGTATATTATTACAATTCATAACAGGCATCCATATTAAAACAGACGAAGTGTTATTGGCTTGTTTAAAAAATGCGGATGCTTTTCAAAAATTTTTCTATTAAAAATTTTATTGTAACTTCTCCCGGTTTTTAAAAACTGAATTTGCTCATGTACAATTTTATTTTTACGATTTAAACGTTGCACATATGGTCTACACATCAGCATTACCTTTCTCTGACTTCTAAATTATATCCCTAGCCTCAGACACGCACGGAAATTTAATTGATAAGGGGTTCAGGTGGGCGGGGGGGTTAATTAGTTTAAAACGAGTCATAGCTGGTTAGTGTTTTACGCTGAGAAGGTCACCAACCTTCAGCAGCGTTGTGTTATATGGGAGTTCATGCGATCCCATCTGTTAAAAATCTTTGAAATACTGTGTTATAGTTGAATGAAAAAAATAACTTTTGAAATTTCAATAATTTTGGATTAATTTTTTAGCATTTTTAATAAATTTTTTAAAAAGTAAATTTTGTGAAACCCCAAACACAAGATGAAAAAGAAATTAAGTAAGCAAAGTTTTAATGAGAATGTGCCCATTCACCGGGCAGATTTTTTCACTGTTAATGTTATTTTTTAAGAATAATACAAAAACTGCACATCCTATCAAAATGTCCCCAGTAACAAATTTGTAGATCTTTTCTGAGTGCACAATTTTGATAATATTATCATTTGTCTTATATTGCATAGTTTGACCGTAAAATAAAATTTTTGATTCTGTGGTGTTTTTTGTGCAAAAAATATTCTTGTAGGGTGTCTTAAAAGGAACATTTTCCTTGTCTTGACTTTTTTTCGTATCTTGCGTTGTTTGGCTGAAAATTTTAATTTTCGTTCCTTTTTTGGTTTTTGAAAATGCTATATCTCTGAAAATTTTTATTTATTCAAAAAAAGTTATGAGGAAAAATTGTTTGTATTTTTGAGTTCTATAAATAGTTGGATAAAAGATTTTTGAATCTTGAAAAAAGTGGTCTAGGTTGATGATGGCGAATCCAAGGTCTCAATTGAGAAATTTGAAATAACGGATCCAACAAGATGGAATATAATTCTTGCCGCAAGTCGCTTGCCACACATGTGACTTGCCACAATGTAAATTGCCGCAATTGTGTCTTGTTGAAAATATGACTTGTCTCAGTTGGACTTGTCACAAAAGTGACGCGTCGCAATTCGATTTGCTACATCTAGTGCGAACTTAAATCCCATGTAGAAACTGTGATCGGGATTTAGAAAGGCCCCGGATAGTTTTCCCTATTTCTGATCGGGTACTGATCGGAAAAAAAGGGAGGGCGAAACCAGTTCTGTACCAATTGTCCGACTAGAAAATCTCTCTTTTCTGTTGCGTTCATCATTCAGCTGTGATATAAATGAAAACATGAGAATGATAACTGCATACGTACCGCAAGAAGTCGGCACATTGTTACATTTTAAATAACATATTTTAGTGCCAAATTCAAATGGTCCTTATGCAATTATCATTTTTATCTTATCATATATTTGTGACAAACGATTTAAAAAAAAAAAAAAATAATAATAATTAGGCTATTCTAAATATGAACTAATTTAAAATCAATCATTTTAGAGGTTATGTGAGAGGTACTATGAAAAATTATTATTTTCATTATTTTTTTCTGGATTTCGCATACACAGTACAAATTTAACTTTTTTATTTATATTACAAATATTAAAGACAATTTTATCTTTATTTTTAACAAAATAGTTACTATAAGAGATGAAAAAATTAATAATTAAAATCTTTTTGGTTATATTCACACACCCTTTTCTGTATGTATAAATAAATAGAATTTAGCAAAAATAATACTCAAGCTTCATTTAATAAAAATGTAGGTAGTGTTATTTTTATTAAAAACACTTGCTTATAAGTATTAAACACTCGGGTGCTTCAGATGAAGATAAATTTTAGTTTGCTGTCACGTGTTTTTGGGCATCCAATTTCTTGTTTACTAAAGCTTAATTTAGAATATAAAAACTTCTATAGATGGATCTGCATCATATATACTGCAGAGCCATCTTCAGAAAGTTATTCTGAAGTATGCTGACTAAGGCCTAACCAGTGCCTGACTAGCATTTTTTGGTTCTTCTAACTCAAACAAGAACTAATTAAAGTCTGCCTCAAATACAAGATCAGGGCCTAACTAGACGCACATAGTTTTTCTAGTCATGAGAAATAAAAACTCTAAGCAGTACCTTTAAGGGTCCTAAATATCAAAATGAGATGAAGATGAAGAATCTGTAGTCCCGAGAAAATAAAATTGAAAATTTTATTCAATCAATCAATCAATTTTTAATACTTTCAAATTGGCTTATCTAGTGGTATTGGAAAATTGGCGAAGCGAGAAATGCGGATTTGTAATAGTCGTTCCGAAATTTCGGGACATCTAGCCAAACTTATGAAAAATATTTGACTACTCATGCCGAATTTAGGGTCGATGCTGGATAGCACAAAAGTTTCCTTGAACATTCCTGGAACATTTCAATGAAAGGTTCGAAGCTCTTCGAAAAATGTTCCAGAAATGTTCCGGGAAGTAGGTAAATGTCCTTGTATCGAGGAAGGTTCATAAAAATGTTTCCACGACGTGGAATGTTCGTGGAAATTTTGGCATTATAAAAATTTAATCAATTTAATTAATTATATTCCTCATGAGCATTCCCTAAATCTTCTTGGTTACGCGGATATTTACCTACTTCCGGCAACCTTCCTGGAACATTTTTCGGAATTTCCCAAACCTTCGATTGAAATTTTCCAAGTATGTCCTATAAAATCACATAATCATAGATTATTCCAAAATAAACAATCCAACAACGCTTTTTTGTGCGATTGACTATGAAAAGGAAAACGTTTCCTAACGTTTCTGGAGTCCAGTGAAACAACTTCGCTTCCGAATATAAGGAGATGATTGCTGCTGCGGTCAGGTATTATTACCATCAACTTGAGATCTAATAACACGATGATTTGGTGGATTGAGGTTGAAATAAA
Source organism: Druon quercuslanigerum (assembly GCA_010014905.2). Taxonomy (NCBI): domain Eukaryota; kingdom Metazoa; phylum Arthropoda; class Insecta; order Hymenoptera; family Cynipidae; genus Druon; species Druon quercuslanigerum. Next base: position 45,746 of record JAAAKG020156147.1, on the reverse strand, counting down.
TCTAAACCACAAAAGGACATTTCTATCAATCACTTTCCTCGTACCTACCTGCATGCTTATAATTAGGTCAGAAAAGTGTCTCTTTCCTGCCAACCGTGTCCCCGAAAAAAGGAGCAATTCGCACACGCGGTAATGGCCATCATTACCCATCTTATTATCCCTTCTAGTTCCTCAACTACGTGCGTTTAGAATTTATGGCCGACCCGCCAGGCTGCGATCGCTCTTCCGCCGATCATAGTACTTACAGCACACATTATAATCCCCGGGCTAATTTTTCACGGACTGCCGATTTTCTCGGCAACTCAAGCGTGCACCCTCTGGGGTACCCGCCTAACCCCCGCAGCTTGTCCACAGAATCGAGACCAGATCGGTTAGTTCACGATAGTTCGTGGTACTGTGCGTTTCCTCGATCATTCTTTACAAGTTCGTTTATATCATCTATTATATTATTAAGTACTAATCTGAATAATAGTTCTATAGCCTAAAAAACGCTCCTTCTGGACTGTAACTTTTCGTGACCAAAAAGTTTTAAAGTAAATCGATCTGCTCTGCTTCAAGTTCCTTCGAAGAATTCATTCAAGTGCAAAGGGTTGCTCGTTGTTCCGTGAAAAATCTTCGATCACAAAAGTAAAAAGATAATCAGTGAAGGAAGAAGGAAGGAAACTCGCGGGAAAATAAAAGTATGTTAAAGACAATAGTTACGTGACGAGAAGTTCTGGTGCTCTCGCTACCATGTAAAAAACCAAACGAGCAGATACCCTAGTGACAATTGTTGAAGATGAGGCAGAGAGTGAATCTTGTCGTGACGCTGATGGCTGTGATTTGTGTCACTAGGGCCCTACAGGCTCGACCTCGTTTTGTAGCATACGACTATGATAGTGAAGCTGATGAGAAAGATCGACCAAAAATACCTGATGCGGGATTCGTTATTCCCAGAGAAGATAATTCCACAGATAGTACTCCCGAGCAAAGGAAAATTTCTAATAATCAAAGGAGGGGCTTTCTTGATGAGGCGAACGATGCAATTGAGGATGCTAAGTCAGCTATCCAGAGTGTCCATTCTTATATGAGACAAGCAGGTACTTTTTGTTTCACAGATATGTATATAAGTTAATTTTAGCAAATAATTTTTTATTCCTATCTCGGCAAAAGTGTTATTATCAATTTAGTAGGTGAAAATTTGTAACGCAAGTAAGGTACAGAATCAGGACAAATCTTAGCAGCACAATAGTACTAGAATATAGTTGATAGCGCTTGATCAAACTGAGTCATAATTTTAGCATATTCACTAAATACAAAATACTGCATTACATTTGCTGTCAAACAGTAATGTTAACCTAGTGACATTTTTAGTACTGATTATGCTGTATTTGTACACAGTTTTTTAAATAGTACCTTATAACTCTTGGCATGATTAGTATTTGGAAGACGGTGATGTTACCCGTTTTTTATAAAAATAATTACAGTCATCTATTAAAAAATACCAATTCTAAAAACTGTTCTTATGAATGGTTCTGGTATAAAGGTATTTAATTAGTAAAAATTAGAAAAATTATTGAAATTATTAAAAATACCAATTCTAAAAACTGTTCTTATGAAAAATGCTGGTATAAAGGTATTTAATTAGTACCTGACACTGTTTACGTGTATCTATTATTATAATTTATGGTAAATTAGTTTATAATAAATAAACGCTACTGACTAAATATGATAAAAACAGTAAAAATTTAAGTATTGACCACACGATACTGGTAGTGGATAAACATACCCAATACAAATCATACTACGAGTTACACGGTACTGGTCCTATTTTTAAACTAGTACCTTCTATTTGTTAACAATGCATATATTGGATCAACAGTCCTGATATACGGTACTTTTAAACACTGATTAGTACTGTGCCTAATGACAGTCCACAAACTACGTTACCAGTTAATGGTGGATGGTGCAGGGGGTCACGCTCAAAACTACGATTCGTGACAGGGTGGAGGGTGGGAGCGAGGGCTCTAAAAGTACCGTTACGAACTTAGATTTAGTTAATAACGTTTCCTGATGATATATTTTAACAACATTTTTTGATTTTAAGAAAAATGACCCTGCAACGGTACATTTAAGACTTTACACTCTTTTCCCAATTTCTCTCTTTCCCCTTATTTAAACACTTCTGATTTTTCCATTGTTTCAATAAATTAATATAACCTAATGAGAAAATATAATTATTTTTCCTCAAATATAATATTATTTTGGTTTGACAGTTTAATATTATAATTTCGTTTGGTTACAAATTCATCTTTTTTAGTTGAAGTTTCAACTGTTTGTTTGAAAATTCATGTATTTTGTGGAAACTTTGTTTCATTTGGTTAAGAATTAATTGTTTAGCTCAAAATGCAACCATTCCGGTTTTATTTATATATTTATAGTTTTTATTAATAATGGATTTTTTCTAATTAAAAATTCATTTATTTATTTTAAAATTTACCTAACTGGTTTAAATATAACTTTTTGTCTAAAAATCGATAATTCTAGTTGAAGATTTAATTTATTTGAGAGAAAATTCAACGATTCAGTTGAAAATTCAACTATTTCTTTAAAAATTAAACTATTTGGTAGAAAAGTAATTTTTTCAGGAAATCATATTTTGGAGTTCTAAATTCAACTGTGTTGTATATAATTCATCTTTTGGGATTCAACAATCAATAATTTTTTGTTAATTCATGTATGTTAAACATTTCATTATGTATGTTGAACATTCGACTTTTCAATTTTAGTCAACTGTTTAAAAATTCGAATTGTTTTGTAGTAGTTGAAAATTTAACTGTTTGGTTGAAAATTCATCCTTTCTAATTTTAAAATCAACTTTATTATGAAATGACTTTTCAGATTTAAAACTTAACTAGTTTGTTGATAATTACTATTTTTAAATAAAAAATTAACATTCTTATTTGAAAATTGATCTATTTAGTTGAGCCCTTTGTTACGGTTGAAGATTCAAATATTCTGTTAAGCTATTTTTAAATATTTGTATGTTAAAAGTTTAATTCTTTTGTTAAAGATCCAACTATTTTGTCAAAAATTTATCAGTTTTGGCTTAGGATTCAACTGTTTCGTTGAAAATTACTTTTATGTTTGAAATGCATTATAGTTCGACTTAAAATGCTAGGAATATAAAGCATTTTATATTGTATTCAATATGGTACCCATACATACATGTAATTTAAAACAATTTATTTTCCTTCAAATTTCAACATATTTTTTTGTTTTGAGTACATTATGGGAAACTAAATTCACTAGCAAAGCAAAAAACTCAGAATAAACTAGAAATCCATATTGATTCAACGGCTACGTTACTTTTGTGGTCAACGTAGTTTATGGGAAAATAGCATCGAAAATAGCATTATGTTGGCAATGCAAAAATAAGTAAGAGTCCTTGATTAGAACCGATGTTTTAATAAATAATGATATTAGTTTTTAATTATTTATTATAAATTTTTTTAAAAATGAAAGTGTTGCGTTTTTTAACTTAAATCAGGTTAGAGGAAATAGGTTCACATAGACAGTATCCATACTTCTGTCCTCTATAGTTATGCCCTCACCGCAACGTTTTCCTTTATCTTGCTGCCACATTTCAAACTGATGTATTATCAGATTTAAAATAATAGACTGCAGAAGTCACGTACTCCCACGATTATCCAGAGGCCCCTTTCCATACTCCTGCAAGTAAATCATGATCTTGATTCTACTTCAAATGCAATCGTGCATCCGATTGGAATTACAGACCTCTACTGTCCAATAATTGATGCACTTAAATCGAAAGAGATCGCAAGGCCAGAAATATTAACTTCCAAAAGAATTTATTTTTTGATCCATGTTTAAATATTCTATGTTGTTTATGAGAAATTATCTCCAATATAAAATTCCTCAATCAGATAATATCAACTAGACTTGGAATATTAGACTCTAGTCATAATTCGCCATTTAAATATTTTTGCAATACATTGCAATACCTTCAATAACGTCCTAAAACATATACTAATTCAAAATTATGTTTGTCCAAAGAAATTTTATTTGAAAGATATTGACAATTAGGGTTGCAACTTGCGATGGAAGATCAGTTAAGATATAGCTTTATATTTGTTTTACATAATCGCCTTCTTAATTTTCACAAAAAAGAAAAAGTTAAGAGCAATGCATATTTAAAGTTATCATAACACTTTTAAAATTTATTAAACATTGCTTAAATGATCTTGAAATCTTGAGTTAGAAGCTAAATTTATTTTAAAGAAATTAAATATTTCATCTCTTTTTCTAATACATTATTTTGATTTCACAGTTGAACCAAGAAAACGACACAAGCAAGATTCAAAGATGGTGGCTTTGTTAATGGCCTACAAGATGAAGCTGTTGATCCTAGTTCCCATAATGATTGGAGGGATGATTCTTCTCTCATCAACGACTGCACTCGCTGGATTTTTCTTCGCCCTCTTCGCAGCAGTCTTGGGACTCAATTCCAAATGAAGACTTCTAAAGGATCTTAGAATTATTTCAAAAAACTTAAATTCTAGAGGAGGAAGTGAAAGGTTTGACCAGACCAAAAATTGATAAAAACAAATGACTTTATTTTGAAATGGCTTTGCATCATCTTACATCGACTTACAATTAAGAATAAATATTAATGTTAACGCTCGATGAATATCGAGATACGCCTATAAGCTGACAGGCACTTTGAGCCTGTACCCTTACTTATAAAAACCTAGACGCAGATTTGCAATATTATTTTTGATAAATTATTAGCGCATCATTGGAAATCAAAATTAAAATATAAATACAAATACAAGTCTGTGACCGTAGTTTATTCTCAATACGAAGACAAAACAGATTTATTTTTATAAGCAGATCGTAATTTTCTATATTAATTTATAATTCGTTTTACATTATTTTCAACATCAATGAAAGATGAGTTACATGAGAGAGAAATTCCGCAATTTGATTCGAGTAATGTACATGACTTCCTCGATTCCGTTAAATGATTAGTGTTATTAAACCCGTGGGTAAATCAAGTCTCTTGCACGCAATCGATTCTCTTTCTCCCTCAAATCTTTTTCTTCGACAAACTCGAGGGGAAATGAGACTCGAGGCGCCTGTCATTATGTTTTGTTCCTATTTTACAACTGCTACCGGTATTTTCGCCAACTTTGTTGACGATTCGTGGATTAGTGCTAATAATAACGAATGCTATTCCGAGATTGCACATAAATAAATCAAAATTATCCCGAAATGAAAAGATACAGTCAGTAGATTTATCAGTAGTCTCCTGTGGTATTCTTGTGCTAATGTCAATAATTAATAAATAGTTATAAAACGTTTAGAAGAATTATATTAAAGTATTTTTTCTAAAGCGTTCAATATTTTCTACCTTGCTGTATCACGAATTATTTGCGTCTCTAATTTTTCTATAATATAAATAAATAAATATTTTCGTCATCGGTGATACGCCAAAGTGAGAATTGAATGCACATAGTGAATTTTTATAATTTTTAAACAATGTAGAACATGAAAAATCAGTTTGTGTAGAAGTTAAGCATGAAGTGTATAAAAAATAGAATGATGGAGAGTAAAAAAATGCGATTACACTAACAATTTTCGTAGTTTTCGAGTTCCTTTCTACAATCACAGAGTGTTAAGAAATAGAGTAGCATTAAGTTACAGAATTTTGGAATTTCACAACAAATGCAGCAGTCTTTCTCTTGAAAATGCATTTTTAAACGTGACAAGTCCATCACCAAGGGAACCACCTCGGAATTTTAATCGTTAATGTCGATAGTTTACAGAAAAGTTTACAAAGTATACAAACTTCACTATTTCTGTGTCGTGGGCATCTGTCTCGCCCCACTGTATGCAAGATTTTGTGCATATTGACGATCTGTGTCCGAAAGTTCCATGTTCAAAGGACTTAAAACTCCCTTAAGACTACGGTCCCATCCGCCACCACCACCACCTCCCTGCTGCCATCCTCCGTGATCACCACCACCGCTTTTTTGTTGCCCCAAAAGCTTCTTCAGTCCAATGATCATTGACAAAACTAAAGCGATTTTACTGATGATAAGGGCTTTTCCAGCGAGCAAAAATAGCACACCCATAGCAATAGGTACCATAGCCGCCATCTTCATCGCCATACCCATCATCATCATGCCCATCATCTTCTTCATTTTTCCTCTACCTTCTTCAATGCTCCTCTTCAATTCACTTGAAGACGTCTTGGGCAATCTGATCTGAACATTAAATCCGTTCATCAAATTAGCCACACGTTCAAACAGAATATCGTTAAGAACATCATCCTTCGACGCCCCAGACGTTCTTCCCAAAGTTGTTTCTAAATTCACAACATTGGGTGATTCTGTTGGTTCAGGAGCATCCGGTGCCCTCACTAATTCCAGATTATCAGCAATTGGCAGCGAATCGATACGTCCAAGTCTTTCGAAGAAGTCTATTGCCTTCTTCTTTAAACAAGGTGAAACACCCACGTTTCGAATTTGGCACTCCTCGTAGACCCTATACAAGGTTCTGTAGCCCTTCTCCAACACATTATCATCACCCGTTGTCGAAGATGTCGAAAATGAGGTCGTTGCACTCAAAACCAGCAAGAGAAACAGACACTTTGGACTATCCATCTTCTTTGATTTTCAAACTCAGAAGTTCTCTTAAAGTTAGGGCTGGGAACCCTCTTTCGTTACACACGTAACGTAACTAAACAGTTGCACACGAAGGACGCGCACCACCGATTATATTCCCAACTGGAAGAGACTGGCGCCAGGACGAAGGTTTCTGGCTGATATATACCAGTCCCGATAGAAGGTGGCAAGGTAAGGGGATGAGCAGGCTCCCACGTATGTGCCATTGTATGTAGCATATTCATGCATTCATGAAGGTATGTGCTTATGGATGTGTGTTCATGTGTCTATGAGTTGATGTGACTATGTATTTATCTATCTACGTTGCGAGTACTCACATAATCTCGTTGCGGGATCCATGTGATGGTAAGCAGCTGTTGGCTCTTGGTACGAGATTGCGATGAAACGGGGATGGGATGGGATGTGAATCCGATGGCGCGGGTATGTGACCTTCCTGACACAGAGACCCACTCAAGTCGAGAGTACAGCTCGCTGCAAATCTATTCGTTAATCCTTTATTCCCGAGTCGACAAAAAAATAGACATGCCGAGCCCAGCAGGGCCAGGATTACTTGGTGGTCGGTCGTCAGGAGTGGAAAGTTTATGCACACTAGGAAAAGTCTATATTGGTGAGAAGCGGGTGCCCAATGAAAATTCGGACTCGCGACATAGTGGGCAAGGGAGAAGGACTTACAGCGTCCCATTGGTGCTTCTCCGTTGGCCTCCTGATCTCGCGTGACCTTTAGAACAGAGCGTGGTAAGAGTAACTAGTCTACCTTACTTAGACTGGCTGCGACTGCGGTGCTAACCGCTAGTTTATCTCGGGGGTGTGGATTGAGAGTTTAGCTCCTCGTTCTTAAGAAAAGTGACTTTTCAGGGTTTCATTGCAAATATACATACATATCAAAGGTTTTTCGTTTTTAGTAAAAAGAGAGAAAAAATAATTTATTTCGTACGTGTGATTTAAATATGAAAGAAACGTAATTAAGGTAAATATTATTCAATTTATTATTACAAAAATTTAGTTAACTATCAATATATAATGGAATTTTAATTGTATTTTAATTATTTTCAGTTTCATATTTAATTGGCAGATTTTAAAAATATAGTAAGATCAAATAAACGTTGGGTAACTTTTATTAAACTTTTTCTCCAGCCGAGAGCGCATAAGATGCTATTTAACGTTACAACACTATTTTACCATTCAAGCTCCTGTAAAATGAGCATATTTCTCTTTAGCTTAGTGTCGCGGTACAAGGCTTTACCGTTTTCCAACAGTAACTAACGTTTTGATTTTTTTCTACTTTCCAAAAAGTTTCCCACAAATAAAAAAAAGGAAAAACTATAAATCTTAAACATGACATTCAATATGCATGCGTCATTTAATAGCAGAAATAGTTAAAAATTTGCAACATGAAAGAAGAATATTAACCTAAAAGTAACTTTAATATTTATTGACATTCTTACATAAAATGTGTTCATTATAATTATTAAAAAAACAAACCCTTTACCGTTACGGATTTTTCCGTAAATCTAAACCTTATCGATCTCGTTCAAAGCTACTGTTAGTTTTTTGTGGCAAATTAATTCAAAGTAATTTGTGATCAAAACGCTTATTATTTATAGAATCATCGTTTTTGCTTCCATTTTCAAAGCTTTTAACCGACTTTCATATATGATTTTGACGACTAAATTCCTTTCTCGACCATGTATACCATGTATCTAGTATTTTAAACATTACCTTAAAAACTTGTCTTGATAAATGATTTAATATTTAAGAGCACATAGTATATAAAAATATTAATTAATATTTTCGACTGTAAATATATAAACCTTGTTCGTAAATAGTGTTATATAATTATGTAAATTTATAAACTAAAATTTAAATAGAAATATTTTGAGGTTTTTTTTCATAAAGAATGTTTATGAGTTCTTAAGAGCATACAACCTTTCGTAAATTATCAACTGAAATATAAAATCTGACCATTTTTGCAAATATCATTATGGATGGCAACTATTCTCTCATTGCGAAAGAAAGTTTAATATTTTCAAATATTGTGAATATGTAAGAAGCAATTGAGGATAATATTTTTCTACATAAATTCTTAAATATCCCCTGTATTAAATTTATAAAATCGCTCAATTACATATCTTGGCGAATTCGAAAATCCACATACGTATGTGAATAAATCAGCATCACTTCATAGTAGAGGCGAATTTAACATTGAAATGAAAGTATTGTCTTTATTTTATTTATCACATGCTTTCTAAACTAAAATTGGCGTACTGTTTTTTGCTTTCACGAAGAAAATTAGTAGAAATAAGCTGTTAGTAAACATCCTTAATGGCTTAAAACCCAATACTGTGATAACGTTTACCAGAATTATACTGATTGCGTGAAATTGCCAGTTTAAAATTTTATTATGCACACAATGTTACCTTATATTACTTCTTTATATCTGTTTAGAAAACTACGCTTACTTCATAAAACATAAAAGTGAATACATTATTTTTCAAAATGCAACTTTCTTTATTTGTCGTAAAAACGCCGTCAAATCTTCAAATCAAGACGTTTATGGCTGTCCGTTTATCATCTTTAAATGTTTTATAACTTATGAAAAATACGCTCATTTTCTCTCTCTTTCTCCCTTTCTCTCTCAAGTAACATATATTTATAACGAATTTATTTTTTCATTCCATTATTTTATTGCGGTTCCTACAACTAGATTTTATTTTTAAATTTTGTATAGACGAGTTAAAGTTTATTTAAGTTGGGAGTAATTGCGGGGGATTGTAATTCTTTCGACCTAAGTTCTGTTAACTGTAATTAACGACTAAGGTAAATCAATAGAGAAGCCAGTAACTAAAATTCTCAATTAGAAAGGGCGATCATTAAGCACAACAATATTTTCAAGAATTTAAAAGATAGATCTGTAAATAATATTAAAAGGTTCAAAAAGACTTTTTAAGTATTAAACTTCTTCAACTTTTTATTTCTGATTGACTGAAAAACCATTCTCGTTCGAAATATTCTTCTATTTTTATTTATTTCATAAATCATTATAAGAGTAAAGCTACATAAAAGTTCTCCCGTTAGAAACAAGACACAAATTCACATCATTCAAGACTCAAAAGACTTCCACTTGAGTCCAGTAGGAGAATTCACAATACAGCGTATAAAATTGTTTTGCATGATATGAACCTTGCAGCATGTGTTTATAGCCATCAACATAACTTCCGCTCAAGGTATGAGTTCGATGGACACTTTTCGCAAATTCGCTTGACCGTAAAATTTGGAATGCATCGTCATAGATGATATAGCATAGTTCTGTGACAATATACTACTGAACTTAATATATGTACAATATCCAATATACAATAAAGGCTCAAGGCAAGCGCGAGTATCTTCCGCACACACAATCGAGGTTAGCGCATCTCTAATGCGACAACGAAAGACGCATAGCCCATGCTGGTTACCTACTTCGCGATTATCCCATCGCCGGTACCCATACCCAAAGCCTCTGCAATAGTGGTAATAGCATTAGAGCCGTGCCACATCCTGTGCATGCACATATTCCTTCTCACGAAAAGCGCGAGAATGGGTTCAGGATTATTCCTTAGTGTGAAACCCAAATCAAAGCTATTATTCCGACGTCCACACTCCTTTACAACTTTTGAACTCAAGTCTTTTTGGTTACGCTCTATAATTAGTGCGAAGAGTCAGTCATTGTGAGGAATTTAGTATTGTTGGACTACGTTTTTAACGGGATTGTCAAAATGAGGATGTGTTGAGTTAGGAATTAAGTGAGCTGAACGCTGGTGGCCGAAATGTAGATTGTCTGAGTGCGAGATTATAATTAGAGAGTTTGTTCGGAGTTTGGATGGGTCTTCGTGTTAGGTGCTTTTGATGTTGAGAATTTTAATATATTGATGTCATACTTATGTCAGAAGAAATGGGACTTTATTTCTGTAAAGGAACGGTATTAACGCTTAACTGACATTTTTATGAAAATTTAGATAGGATTAATTTTCATTATATTGAGTTCAACTGCACTAGGCTAAGTTGCCCTATTTTCATCGTTTTTTGAAGTGGACTATTTCACTTTTTTTTAAATTTTAAATCTGTGCTAAGATAATATAATAATCCGTTATTTTTTCAGTTGGACAGAATTGCAAGAATATGCATTCTGATTTATCTCCAAATCATGACACGTGTTAATAAGTACTTGTGACTTTTTCTCACAGATTTTTCATTAAGTTCTTACGAAGGAGGACCAGGTCCTGAATAAAATGTTCAAAGGAGTATAGATGAACAAATTTTAGGCAGTGATCTCATTTAATACAAATAATTGTAATGTTGCTTATATATACTTTTTAAAGATGTAAAACAGTACAAAATTAGCAGGCTTGCCAATAATGACTGTTTCTACTGATATATGGCTTCTTGGATTGACAAATTTTGTTTCATTTCAGGAAATTAAAGCTTCATTCAAATCTTCTTATTCCCTCTAATTAATTCCTTAACAAATAAGAAATGTGAAAAAGGAAGTAGCAAAATAAGGTTTGATCAGACATATAAGTATTGAGAAGTAGAAACAAAAGTTTCTAACAGACGCCCATCGGAAGTAGAAATGTTACTTATTGGTCAGACATGCAATTTCTTTTTTCTCCCTCAACTTCCGTGGAATATAATTTTTAGGTATATTTTAAGTTCAAATTAATACCTTTTTCTACATAAAATTTCTATCTCTCATGCATTCATTTTTATTTGTATGGAAAGCGTATTTATATATAAACTTCAGCGTGACATAATTTGAAAAATAGAAATTAAGTTGAAATACACTCCTTAGAATATACATTCATTCATTTTTGAATTTCTTTTGAATATCCAAATTTCGATGGAATATAAACTTTCGGTGAAATACTTGTGGGACTTACTACAATTTCTCTCTGATTCAGATAATATTTATGTGAATATAGAGTATCAAGTGAAATTTTCTGTCCAATCATCATAATCAAAATCTGTCTGAAATCTGGAAAAAATTTCCATTGAAATTGTATGTGAAAATTCAGCGGAATTTTTGTTAAATGTCTTCAAAACTGCTTTCAATTTTTAAATAGGTATTCTTAAATTTTATTATGTCGGTTCATAAGATATTTGATTAACTGAAAAACTTTAAGACGTACAAAAAGATTTAATTTCTGTTTCCTTTACATCATTCTGCAAGATTTTACAAACCGTAAAATGCTTTACAAGCTAAATACAAGATTTCAGATATTTTTATACAGAACCTCTTTTTAATGCCTAAAGAAATACTTCAATATATTTAACAAGGAATTTCCATTAAATTTTCTTACCGTGATTGAAATTTTGATATAATTCTTTTTAAATTAGCCTTGATTTCTTTTCCTTTGTTTGAAAAACTACTCACAAAATTTTTGTGAAAATTTTGTAGGATTTTTCTGGAATACGAGATTCTATAAAAGTACCATGCAACAATTATACGATACTTTCCATAGAAAAATTATGGTAATTAAAAATTTTAAAATTCATAAGACACAACTCCAATTATTTGATAAATTCGTCTTTCGCTGTCAGATAGGGCCGAGTAAAAATTCTAAAATTATTTGAATAGCTTGAGCTCAGAAAAAGAAAAGATTTGCGGGTATGCATTCCAAAAAAGTGAAAAAAGATGTTGAATTCTGTCTATATCTTAATGTTCACTTCTTGGAATCAAAAATTCCAAAAATAATTTCCTATTATATAAAAAATTTACTGAGATTAATTCGCGGAACTACTGATTGATCTTATTCTAGCTTCGGCGTAAGAAGTAAGATCTTTCGCCAAACTTGGAATAAGATCAAGTAGTAGTTCCGTCAGTTATTTTCTTAAAATTTCTCTCCATGGACAAATAAAAAATTATATATTTAACTATAAAATATTTTAAAAATCGGTTAAAAATACCTTTCTAGGATACAATGAAATGCACACATTTTTTAAAAAAAAATTTGAATATGTAGAACCTGAATTTTATTTGACTGGAGTCGAAGGAACACGCTATTTATTGTCATTTCATGAAAATTATTTTGTTCCTTTGTTTTTAAAGCATCCCAAAATCGTAAGAAATAGTAAAATTCATGATTTTGGAAGCAGGACAACATTTTTTCCACAAAAGCGAAATCATTATAAGTTCCTTCAATTCAAGCTAAAGAAATGTTAAATTCCATATATTCAACTCTTTCGAGGACAAGTGTATATTTAACTCAATTCAGAAAAATACACACAAAACTGTATACAATTTTGGAACTAATACGAAAATTTTATTGAATTTCCAAATTTAAAAACGGAACTGAAGATATTAGTTGGTTTTAAATTTTTTGTTACTTTTGTCGAATTTCAACCGAAATAAATGAGGAGTATGCGCGGAAGCATGATAATTCCATTCAGGTTAATTTCTTAATAAACAGACAATTGTAGTATCTCAATAGAGGTAAAAGGAATCCGAGCATAGAATCATTTATTTTCTTTATAGAAGCTTTACGTTTTTTGGAACCCTGAAAAATACAATTTACTGATGATTCCCTATATTTATTTCTTAACCAATTTTGAAGTTTTGTCAAAGATCTTGAGAGTGCCTAAAAACAATTGAAGAATTATTTGAGAGATTCACGTTGTTAGTAACTTCTTTAAGCAAATAAGTTTTTTTTGCATGATTCTTAAGGACTTGAGTAAGCTAAGCGATCAAATAAATGCTACAAATTTTGTGGAATTCTAAAATCTACGATATGGTCTTCTATTTTAATGTTTACAATTTTTCGGATTTACCAAAATAAATATGGCAACATCCACACATTCACACATCTGTTATAATATTCTCACATTCATCCATATATTCCACATACACGTGCACAATTGCTTACGACGTTGGGTTAGACATTTTTAACTGAAAAACGTGTCAATAAATAGTTTAAAAAATATTCGAAATTATAATGTCTACGAAGTTTCCTCGGTAAGGCAACAAAACAAAAACTTGAAATATGATCAACTATTTAAAAAAAAATTCTTCTAGATGAAATTTTTTCATCTCTGCTTAATTTCTCTATTTACGAACTCCAACTCTCTCAGGTTACGAACGAAGGAAAACAAGAATGTTGATCAGTACAAGATAAGCTTCGTGTTCACAGGAGTCATTGTCAAGGTTGCCGCATCATGAATTGCAGTAAGAGGCTCTATTCTGTCAACGAAGGTTAACCGCAACCTTTGACCTCGTGGCTTGAGTGTATACCTATCCATACTAGAAGAGAGATGGAGGGAATCGAGGATGCTCAATCGGCCCAGTGGCACACAAAGCATCGCGATCTCGGCAGCCGAAGAAAAGACTTGGTTTTTTAGTCCTCATTCTCCACTTTCTGTTGGAGTATAAAGATCGTGGGAGGCGAAATGTACGAAACGAACTCGTTCACCGCAAGTCGACGACAAGATACTCGAAGATCGCACGTGCAATTCAGCCATGCTCACCACGTGCTTAAAACTACAGTATTTACTATCAAGTTTCTTGTTACTTTTAACTTGTTTCTCCTATCGCTCGCATCGTCTGGCGTAATCGTGACTGCTTCGTTAGTCTTGATTATTCATTAGGTTAGAGGCTCTATTAAATTGAGATTTATCTACTATTTAAAATCATTTTCTTTAATTAAGTAGGAGGTTTCCACACTCTTTTCGTTTATTTTAATATGGCTTGATTAATATTCACTTAAGAGATGCATCGAATAGATTCCGTGTCGGAAAAAATGGTAGAAAGTTCTATCCAACAATCTTCTTGATCTATAATTCTTTTATCTTTTATTCGACTTTTTTCTATTTTTTTATCCTATTTCTACATTATTCTATTCACCACCTACTTGACTACATCTATTCTTCTTTCCAAGAGCAGTTTTAGTTATTTCTTAATCTATTCTAAACCTTCTACCATATATGCATTTGTATTACTTTCTTGTTATGTACTTAGGATTTGCTATCAATGTCTGTCTTAATGCACTCTCTAAACCTTGACAATTTTATCCATTCTTATCTTATACCATTTTAAACTTAAATCGATTAAATAAATTCTTTTTAATTAATATATTATTTAACATATTTTTATTTAAAGCGGATCTCATACAATCCAATTTTGTCCTGATAAATTTTCAACCAAAGAAAAATGAGATAGAATTTAATAAAACGGGAAATAAAAAAATCGTAGTTCTATTTAAAAAGAAGAGTACGATAAAATGTGCCGGAATATAATTGAATGAATGAATACTTTAGTACAAAAATTACTTTAATTGATTAATCACATCTGTTTTACTCAATCAATATTGCTTTTATTCATTCAGAATATTAATGTTTCACACATCGATAAATAATTTATTTTATTATAACTACATTTGTTTTTCAATTCAATGGCTTGAAATCAGTGATCTTAAGAAAACATTTTGTTTAGATGCCCAAAGAAATAATTTCTTTGAAACAATACACTAGTTTCTTGCCTCCAAACAATATTCAGTATATTGAAGTAAACGGTTTTCTTGGCTCAATGGAAGAGAATCGAAGAAATGCACTTCTTTGGATCAAAGACTTTTTTTAGTTCCATTTTGAATGATTTAGATTAGAAATCGTCTTTTGATATTAGAATTTCAAATTGCCTCGCCGCTAAGATAAAGGATCTGAAACGGGACAGAAACGGTAAAATTCAGGGAAATGTGACTAGAACAAAAAGTTAGGCCATGATATGGAAATCATAGAATTTTTGGGAAAAGAAATAAGATGAAAAATTGAAAAAATGATTTATTTCGAACGAATAAATGAAAAATGTTTGAAATTTACAAAAAATAATTATATTAACAATAATTTTCGTAACGGAATTATTTCTTACTGTCATTGCTTACTAAATAAAAAATGGTCGGATTTTAATAAATCAGAGCTTATTTTTTCCGTTAAAATCATTGTATTTTGTAAGTTTTAACATTTTTTTATTGAAAATAACACTTTTCATGTAAAATATCATCGCCAGAAATATTTTTATGATTCTTGAAATCCAGAAAATATTTTCGGGGATCTTTTTTGGCAGAATTATCTTAAATATTGAAACTAGTCAAATGACGTGTCGCCTTTCTTATTTTACATTTAATATACAATGTCTATTTCATAGTGAAACATGACAACATTTGCTGCCGCTTTTGAATTGATTCACAGTCACTGACTGCATCATCGACCAATCGTTTTTCATATAATTATTGTATGTTTTTTAGTTCAAATGAAATAATAAAACAACAAAAGAAGAATAATGTTTTATTTCTGAAATGACTTAAATATTTTTTCAACTTACTGGAAAGTTTTTATTTTTAAACAAATACGCATAATGAATACACTTAAACCTAAACTGAAATAAAGGAAGTTCTAAAGAATTAAACCCTTTACAATACTTTTATTAAATATATCCTTATGTTATTCAATACATTAAATTTAATAAATGCATTGATATTGAACCAAAAACTTGTGAAATATTTGCGGATTCTTTATGGAATTTGTTTCAAAGTCTAGATACAGTTAGATTATGAGTATCGGAGTTGTTTATATTAGGCTTAGAAAAATTAATGAAATTCTCACGTAATGCGGAAGTAAGTCATTCGCGAAGATACAATGATTCCGAGCGTATTGCAACTGCATATGTGAATTCACGCTCTGTATGGCGTAACATTACAACTATCTACAGACTAATTACTTTATGCTTTATAAAAATTTCCTTGGCCAGTTTCTGGTCAGTTCCTGTCGAAGATGCTTCGACAGATCATCGCTTTTTCCTTACTAAGTTTGGGCGGCTTTCTCGCTGTTTCTGCCGATCCCATAAATCGAAATTTAAATCTTAACGAATTGACGAACGATTGTGTCAGCAATTCATCCGCTTGTGGTGCTCATAATATAATAAATTTTGTCCCCGCAAACAACGGTAGTGCGGTTCGTCAGAAAGATGAAGAGGAAACTTTTGCACGCACAGAAAACGCTCTTGCAGAAGAAGGTAGGCAAAATTCCAACTTGAAAGATAAGTAATTTCGCGGCTGAATTGACGCGGTTTATTGAGTTATTCCGTGGTTGGAGTGTTTTATGCGTTTCCAATGAGCGAAACAGTGTTTTTATGCGAGTTTTATGAGGTGCATTTGTGAAATATAAAAAGTATTGGACACCTGTTCTCTAATTAAATATTAAATTTTAATAATAGTCTGAAATTATGACCTCCTAGAATTTTATGATGCTTTTCATTCTGAGGAAATTGCACTCGATTTATCTAGAGATCTCCAAGGGATTGGCATGATTTGGCGCGATGTTTAAGTAACAATTTTAGTTCTAAGAGGATTTAATACATAATAGCGACAAAACTCATTACATAAACATCATGAATAATTGAAATATAATAATAATTATAATAATATACTCGGTGGCTCAGTTGGTTAGACACTCGGACTTCACCTCAGAGGTCCGGGGTTCGATTCCTGTGCCGGTATCTCTGGAAAATTTTCTATGTACCTATACCGAGGTTCTGATGGTTCGGAACCCACTTTAAGATGTAGGTTTCCCTATCGCGCAGGGCACTGCGACCAAATTCGTCAATGATGGGGTGGTAAAAACCAGGCTTTGTCCAATATGTCGGGAAAAAACTGCCAACTCTAACGAAAAATGCCTTTGACATGTTGGGCAGTAACCATCTTAAGTCTGTGACAACATTTAAACTTTTGTATTACAATAAATATTATAATAATTTAAAAACGTAAACTTGAAAACATAAATTAACAAAAGAATTGTTAAAAATATCAAGGTTTTGGTACAGTAGATACCAGTAGAGGGGGAAATATGTTTGAAATCTTCCCTACAGAGGATCTCTAGATTTTTCGAGTGAAAAAATAAATTACAAATGTCTCAATCGTTTTAATATTAAATTCTCGAATTTAATTTACGAAGTATCTAATCTTAATAATTTATCGGTAAAATATTTCGCAAAACATAAATTGAATTGCTTGTTATTTCGGGTTAATTCAGAGTTAAGTTCAAGGAAAATACAGCAACTCCATATCCATGAATTAATGTTCTTAAATAATTGCAGTAAAATTTTCCATTTATCGGTTTATAATCAAAAATTAGTTGTGGAAATTCAGGCGCTGCATTAAAAGTCTAATCTTTAAGTTATTAGCAAGGTTTGATTTTAAATGATTAGACTTTTCTCAGGAAAAAAACGTAATTTGAGTTTTAAAAATGTTAGGTCAAAGTATGTTGAAAGTTTATGCTCTGTAAAGATTTTATTATAATTTTTATACAAAAAGATTCTGCACATTCGTATATTTATTCAGGCAGCGAGCCATGAGCTTTTCAATAAAAAACGATATAAAAATAAATTTTTTCTGAGGTAACTCAACATTTTGTTCACAATGACAGAAATTTGCAAAAATGTAAGTCAAGACATAATTTTTGAACAGGCATCCTAATATAGGATTGGAATTGCAAGTTTCTAAAAGACGCTCTATATAGGCATAAACATTACTTTTTAGCCAAGCATTTATTTCAAACTCAAATTAATGCATTGCACTACGGTACACGATGAAATTTTGAACCAAAATCTAAACATCTTCTTACAAAGGATTATTATGGGTATTTTACATTAAAATTCTGAATAAATATTATATAAAATATGAAAAAAGATATTATTTTATAATTTCATATTTTTTAGCACGAGGAAAAAAGAAGAAAGGAAATGGTAAATTTCTGCTGGTAATGGCAGGTGTTGCGAAAGCTACTATGCTTTACGTAATGATGCACGCTGTTGCTGCATTGGCTGGAAAAGCTCTCATAGTGGCTAAGGTAGCTTTAGCAATTGCAACAGCTGTAGCTTTAAAAAAAGCACTAGGTAAGAATAATAAACGCCATTAAAAATAATAATTCCGTAATGTATTTCATTGTTCACATAATCCCTAGTTTAATACCTATATCACTTTTTTCATGAGATTAAAATCTATATAATATTATCTACTTGAAAGGCTAGATTTGTGACCAATTTCAATTTAAGAAAGTTTTCTTTGAAGATGGTTCAATCTTAATATAATTTTTTAATTTTTTATCATAAAACATTCCTAACGTAATGAAACAACGTCTTCGTTCCGCTTCAACCCTTCTTAAACTGTACTCGGTTACACGCTGTGATTTTGACAAGATTACTTCGCAAGTGTTACATGGAGTAATCTGCAATATAATCTTATATTAATTGCCAGTTCCATGTATTCATTCCTGGTTTCAAATTACTATGAGAAAATTAGAGTTTAACGGTTGCATGACGAGAAATCTTAAATGATATCGAAAAGAGCACTGTGGAAGTAAACAGCCAAATCAATTATTTTTCTTGTTCCACGTAAAAAGGAAAGAAGTATAGAATTATATTGTTTTATATATATTACAGTTCTTACAGCTTAATAATTTAAAACGTTTTGCTTATTATAATGTTTGTATTTTATTACTTAAATTTTTATCTTCGCCTCGACGGAAAAAAGTATATTATATTATAAAAGTATATTGAGAATTTTTTTACTATCTAATTCCGGTAACCATAAAATTAGATTTAAACTTGAAAATATCAAACCTTTAGTTTAATACATTGTTGAATTTAAATATAAAAAGCTGTAGCCTACAATTATAGTAAATCTTATGAATATATCACTTGAGTCTCTGAGTAAAATCAATATGCAGTTGGTTTCTTCTTCTATTGTTTACTATGAAAAATAAATTTATATGTCTAAAACATTGTTATTATTTTCTAAAATATAAAGCAAAGAAATGTCACCCAATTTAGGCATGTTTTTAGAATTCAGGTTGAGTTGAAATTATTGTCAAATATTAATCAAAAATTGTATTTACCATGCAAGCATGATCACTTCAAAATTGACAAGTCAGGGTCTTTTTATATTTTCCGAGATGAATATCTCATAAGAAGTTAAACGGAAAAATCTGAGATATACAAAGTACTTAAATCAGTCCTTCGCCGAATTATGCTATGCATTGGTCTCGAGTGTTTTTTAGAATCCTTAATTATTGAGTTATGTAAATTAACTCACATTCCAAAACAAAAAATTTATAAACGTTTGACACTATTTTCGACATTTGTTGTTTAAAATGAGCACTGTTACTCTAAGGTAACGAAATTCAAAGTAAAATTTTTCATATCATAGGATCAAGTTATAAAAAAGATCAAATTTTTAACAGAAAAAAACCGTTTGTGTTAAGTTTCAGTTTTCTAACATATTTATTTTAATTTAAATAATGCTGTAATAACGTCAAAAACGGTTACTTTTCGTTTATTTTAAGAACACCATTTTTGTCTGTTATTCAACAATAAAGTTAATTTTCTCATGTCGAGTATAAATTAAAATACTGTTGTATACGTCTGGCTTGAATAAATAAAATATTACGTGACTAAATAATAACCCAACATCTGACTAAAAATAACTAAGGGCTCGTGCACAAAGTAGATCATACATTTGGCCATTGTTTAAATAAATATGAGAATAGCATTGCCTTGAGTAGAAAGAGTATACAACGATATAAACAAAAGAAATTTATTATGATGTATTATGATCGCGACTTCAAACATACATCAATGATGTGACTAATGTTCTTTTGAATTAAAAAGAATATTGCAGAATTCAAATGAATTGCATGAAACCCAAAAATTCATGGATTTCAATTACATTAGAGTGACTTTACAAAAATTTAATGGAATTCAAGAGACTCTGATGAAATTCATAAGAATTTAAATGAATTTAACTAAATTTTAAAAATTAAAAAGTTTCCATCAAATTGAGTAAAATGATAATGAACAGCAGTCTGGGCAGATTTAAATAACTTTAAGAAAATTTTTTAAAGTATTTTTGGGAATTCAGGAAAAATCAATGAAAATTCAAGATAAATTCTAAACGAATTCAAATTATTTAAGAAAAAATTCAAAATATTCTATTAATTTCAGCAAAATTGTAATAAATTACAAAATATTTTAGAGAATCTAGAAAGAATAAGTTAAATTCTTACTAAAATGTTTAAAATCCATAAAGATGACATTGCATTCAGATATACGAGAGTGAATAGAACTAATGAAAATAATCTGATAAGACCCCAAAGAATTCAAGGTGAATTGCAAAAAATCCAAAAGATCCATTGAATTAAGTGGATTTTAAGGGAATTCTAAATATTTGAAAAGAATTAAATAAATTAAAAAAAAGTTATGGACATTAATTAAATGGTGACTTACCCTTAAATTTTTCCATTTACTTTATCGAATTTAAAGTAAAGCGTAATCAACTACAATCACCAAATCATCATCGAATTCATCCGGAAATATTTTTTAAATTTATTTATCAGGTTTTTAAAATGTTAAAAAAAAGTAAGAAAAGTAGGCTGTCGCAGTGTTTTACATGCGGCGTTCACATTTTTCTAATAAAAAAAGTTCACCAATTTAAAAAAAATTGCATTTAAATTGGAAAAAATCGTCGTTCAATATAGAATTTGCTAGAATTTTCTCGTTTAATGAAATACATTTGAGTACATCAAATACAATGTATCTCAATTATTTTTAAAAATCTTTTAAAACAATATTACCTCTACCTTTTTTGAAAAATTAGGCCATTTTTTAACTAAAGAAAGGGTAATTAGTGTGCTCATAACACGCACAACATTCTAGCACATTAAATTTTCATGATTTTGATGTTCGAGTTCGTCTTAATTTCTGCGCTAATTTTTAGCTTTTGTTATTTGCATAATTATAATTTGACCATATAATTTATAATGTAGATAGGCCATGTAACATATATACAGGGTTTTCTAGGAGAATTGTCCTTTTTTGTAATGGCGGATAGAAAAAAAATTCAAGTCGAAGAGTCCCAAGGCATTTTTGGGTCAGGTGCATTAAAAATGCATATAGGTGAACAGTTAGTTGCAAGTGCGCAATATCTCCTACAGCAGTAACTTCACCTTGCTTCGAGCATTAAAAAAAATACGAATGGGAATGTATTTGCCTGTTTAAATCGGGTGGGCTCGAGTTTGATCGAACCGTAAAATAACTTTGCAACAGAATTAATTTTTCTATTTAAACATTTTTGAGATAAAACAATCGCTCACCGAAATTCGGTGCATGGAAAAAATGGAAATGTACGCCAGGTTACCGAAATTTGGTGAGCGTAGCCCAAATAATTTCAATAATCCCAGATAATTCGCATATTATTGCAAATAATTAATGATCGTTCCAAACTATTAACCCTGATTTATGTAAAATTCAATCAAATGTATTGAGTTCTCTAAATTCTTCTGAAAGCATGGAATTCTCTTCAACTATTTCCAAAGTCATCACCTTTGGTCATCGGTTTAACTACTCGTGAATAAAGATTTACACGTTTTTTTAATTCTGAAGAATTCTGAAGAAGTCTTTGAATTCAGTTGAAACCTTTGAAAACTTTCTAAAATTCCCCTAAAATCTTTTGAATTACCTTAAAGATTTTTAAAAATTCTCTTGAAATACTTAGGATGTAACTTGATTTATTTTTTACTTTCTAAATTCTTCTCAAAACATCAAACTTTTTCAACTATTTCGAAATTTAGCAACTTTGGTTGACGAATGACGAGCTACTGGATTATAATGCACACGTTTTTCTTGAATTGTGCCTAATTCTGTAGAAGTATTTGAATTCAGTTTAAATCTTTTGAATCTTTTAAAACTTTTTTTTAAGTCTCTTAAAATCATTAGAATTCAGGTTGAATTATTGTAGATTCCTTCAAGTCTTTTGAATTCTGCAGAATTATCTCGATTTCTTAGACTTCACGTATAATCTCTTGAATTATTTTAAAGATATTTGAATTCTCTTGAATAATTCAGAATATGTATAAATTAATTTATTTTGTATTTTCTGAATTCTGCCAAAAACCTGAACTTTTTTGAACTTTTTAAAAATTTAGCAACTTTCATTGACGGATGAACAGCTACTGGATTTGCATGCACACATTTTTGTTTAATTCTGCACAATTCTGTACGAATATTTGAGTTGACTTAAAGTCATTTGTATTCTTTTAAAGGTTTTTTGAATTTTTGTAAAATATTTATAATACACGTTAAATTATTTAAAATTCTTTTGAGTCTTTTAAATTCTGCAGAATGCTATTGATTTCTTAGAACTGAACCATAATCTTTTGATTTCCTTTAAAGATCTTTGAATTTTCTTGAATAATTCAGAATATAAATTGATTTATTTTTAAATGTCTGAATTCTTCTGAAAACATGAAATTCTTTTCAACTATTTCCAAATAAATCAACTTTGGTGGACGGTGTACTACTCCAGAATTAGTATGCACTCGTTTGTTCTTAATTCTGCAGAATTCAAAAGGCTTGAAGCGATTTACAATAGTTAAACGTGAACTCTAAAAAGTTCTTAAAGGTTTCAACTGAATTCAAAGACTTCTACAGAATTCTTCAGAATTCAAAAAACGTGTAAATCCTTATTTACAAGTAGTTAAACCGATGACCAAAGGTGATGACTTTGGAAATAGTTGAAGAGAAATCCATGTTTTCAGAAGAATTGAGAGAACTTGATACTTTTTATTGAATTTTACATAAGTCAGCTTTAATAGTTTGACAATCATTGTTTATTTTCAATACTATGCGAATTAGCTGGGCTCACTGTAATTATTTGCGCTACGCTCACACAATTTCTGTGAACCTGGTTTAAATATAAAAATTAATTTTGTTGCAAAGTTATTTTACTGTTCCATCGATCTCGAGACCACCTGATTTACACAGGCAAATACATTCTATTTTTTATTTTTCATTTTTTTTTATTTTTAATGCTCGAAGCAAGGTGAAGTTACCGCTGCAAGGAGAT
The DNA here is from genome assembly GCA_010014905.2 of Druon quercuslanigerum. NCBI lineage: Eukaryota > Metazoa > Arthropoda > Insecta > Hymenoptera > Cynipidae > Druon > Druon quercuslanigerum. Next base: position 22,138 of record JAAAKG020156147.1, on the reverse strand, counting down.
ATTGCTCTTCGGCGTCGCACGCACACTTGCAACTAACTGTTTACCTACATGCATTTTCAACTCCCTGTAGTACCCAAAATACGCACCGGACCAAAAAATGTCTTGGGACTTTTCGACTTGAATTCTTATTTTATATCGGCCAATACAAGAAATGACAATTCTCCTGGGACACCCTGTATATATATAACCTTGTAATTCTGCGCATTTTTCTCATGTATATTTTATTTGATAAATTTTGCCTACTCACATATTGTTTTTTAGAATAAGATTAAAATTCTGTGAAGAGATTACATAAAACTTCAAAAAAAGGTGATAGCACCCTACGGCTTCAGAGTCGCGAGATGTTCTCTAAGCTCCCTTTTTAAAATTACTCTATCTCATAAAAACGCATCAAATTTGCCACGGAAATTTTATTTCAAAATAAATAGTAACGATTTTTACTAAACTTTCAATATATTCATTATCATCAATAAGTGAAAACTTTTCTTCCAGAACACCCTGAGAAAACATCTTATGAGATAGTGAAGCATCCACAGCACTCATACGTAAATACGCACAGCACGAGCGTCGATTACGAACATCATGGAGGACATGAGGAAGCAGGAGGATATAGAAGGAGAAGGAGAAGGAGAGTTCGATAATCTTAAGCTTTAATAAAAAATACAATAAAATAGACAAGAAAATTACAATACTAATTTCACGCCAAATATTTTAAACCCTTGCAAAAAAATTAATGAAAATAAAAATTGTCATAATGAAATTCTTTATTATAAAAAAGGGTTGTCTTTCTGAGACATAGGTTTTTACAATTCACTCTATAATATTTGTATCTATAAGATATTTGTGTATCTTAGTACATCTAGGAAGCGGTTGGTGTATTATACAGAATTTTGTTTATTGCACATTATAACTATAATGCAGATTTTACCCGCATGACTAATAAATAAAGGTTTTCAATAAATTTAACATTACCGAGAACATTTGTAGCACGTGATCAAATTATTTCATGCCTGACGTAGAAATATAGACGCGATAGAAAAGGAACGGAATTTGCTCCACTGTGAAATCTCTAATGCAGCTATTGCAGTCGTAAATATCATTTGTGCGCATCTCTAACCTAACCTGGTGTATCTTCAATCGGCTTTGATTTATTTTGCAGTCTGCACTTACGTTAGCTATGTACTTAGGTCAATCTCATTATGGGAAAAGGAGCAGAACTGGCGCGTAATGACTGGATCTAGATAAGAGAATTATTTGTTTATGGCATAAAAGCACGAAGAAGAAACAAGAAATATTGCTCGTTTAGTCCACGCGCGTTGCTTTCCTTATAACAAGCAAACACCACATCTTGAACATGTCTTGGATTTATAATTTTGAATTTACATATCAATACATTACATGTTTCTTTTTCCAGCATTATATATCAATAAATATAAATAAATATCAATAAATAAATACTAATTTAAATATATATAAAGTCTGGTGAATCAACCGCCACTTTGTTTCAGGTCATAAGCTTTTCTATCAAGAGTAATTAATCTCAGATCTTTAATTTAATCTTTGAATAAAGTTAGATGAATTAATTTAAAATAAAGCAGGAAATAGAAAACAATTTATTTTATTTAACAAGAGCTTCTGAGTTATTTTCAAAGATGTATCAATTTTTTGTTGAGCGCGCTTTAGACGTAATCATAATTTGCATTGAAACATTCACACTACTTGTTCAAAAATGGCGATTAATGCAACAATTTAAATATTAATTTAGAAGCCGTATATTATTCAGGAATATTTCAGGTAGGTGTTATAGCTTCAAGAGCTCGTTGCCAACCACCCCCTCCGCCATAACCACCACCACCACCTCCTGCTCCTCCTCCATGGTGTTCAGAAGCCGTAGCGTAAATTACTTCGTGTCCACCACCTCCCCCTGAAACCAACTTCTTCAGTCCGATGATGGCGCTCAAAACGAGAGCAATTTTCGCAGTCAGCAAGGCAGTTCCTGCGAGGAATGCTATTTTTCCAAAGGCCAATTGTGCCAAGACTCCTGAAAATTATACCAATGGTCAATTATATTCTCCTAACTAGAAAGTGCTGTATGGAGAATAAAGATGGGAAAAATGGAGATTGTAAACCGTTTGAACTAATTATAGGATATTTGCATTATTCATTAGAGAATGTGTATGATTACCGAGCAAGCTTTGATCTGACTCTAGATTTGATATCTTTTATACTTTTGAGCTGCCTTCAATCTTCTAATTCAGCATTTCTTTACACTAACCTAATTATTTTTTCACGTTAGGTTTTTTATTTTATGAGTCAAAATATTTTTGTAAAATTATAAATCGCGCTTTAATTGGATGTAGAAATTTAAAGATCGATTTCCATGAGCTTTTCAACGCAAGAACTGAGAAAAATGTACAAAGTAGATTTTTAACCAACTTTATGCTGAGCTTAACATGAACTATTTTCTTTTTATCGGAAAAAACTATATAAAAACTTATGCGTCCCAGGGGACCATTGGGCAATTTATATTATTTTATTCAAGACGAATAATGCTACGCAAATTCTATGAAAGTGATTACAATTTGTCTAAAGGTAAGAGAATAAAACTTTTTTTTTAAACGAAAACATATTTGAAACAAATAAATATATATCTGAAGATTATTTACATTTTTCAAATTTTGAAACAGTTGAATTGCAGGGAACGTCTAGCTTGACAAAATAAGCTTTAATTTACTAAAATTCAACTATTAAAAAAATGTGTAAGAAGCGTTCGTTAAAAAATTCAGTTACAAAAATTAAAGTTAATATAATTATTTTTCTTAAGCTTGAGATTTTTTCGAATTGAAACTTCTTATGGTGTACTGCGATTAAAAATACTTTTGAATAGAGAGCGAAACAGATCTCCAGCTTGGTCGCCTAAATGTATATAGAGATGTCAAATTCTGGAATCTTCGCAGTTACATACGAGTGAACATACGATCCGGCGGCACGGCAGTTTCTTTTCTCCAGCCTGGCCCAAACAGGCAGTGCCTTAATTGTTAAATTTTTAGCAATTTTTAATTGAAAATGACCCTTTTCGGAATAAAAAATACATCATTCTTGGTTCAGTGTGACTTTTTTGAAAATAAAACTTTTCTACAAAAAATACTCAAAATACTCAATTATTTGTAATTTATTTTAAAACTTTCAGATCATTTCCAAAAATATCACTTTTCTAAAGCACAAAAAATTTTGTATTTCGCCCTCGAACATGGAAAATGTTTGTTTGCAAAATACGTGAAAAAGTAGTTTTACCATTTTTTACGACTTTAATCCTTTTTTTTTAGTTTTATTTTTTTTTCAACTATGCAAAAATAATTATATTAGATTTTATAAAAAAAAATATATCAATTCATGCTATCAGGCCTATTTAAGCTTGTATTTTTAAGAAAAAGTTGCCTCTAAACAGTATTTTATGCTCATCTCTAAGCCGAGGTCCTGTGAACGGTACCTTAAAATATGTTTCTTTTTTGAAAAATGTTAGTGAGATAATTTATTTAATATAAAAATCAGAAAGTCATAGGTTACCATTTGCCCTCAACTTAATTTCTGCATCAAGAATAACATTTTTCTGCTGTTTTATTTTCTGAATGCACGTATCTTGTATATATTGCAAAGTGTTGCATCTTTAGTTTTTAAATACTGTTATAGTTAAAAAATCCTTATGAGGTATTGAGAACGAAATGTATAATTTATTTTTGAAAACAAGTTCAACTGATAATGTTGACAATTTTTCAGAACTTAATGAATTATGTTGTTCATAGATTAGCTTATAAATGAATAAATTCAAATATTCTTAAATTTCTTTAGACACGAGTATAATCAGGCAAAAGTGTTAACTCACCTGCCATTGCCATTCCAGCCACCATCAGAGCACCTCCATATCCTTTACCCTTCTTCTTCCCTCGTCCTGAAATACGGAAGTAGTTTTATTAAACTAATTCATTAAGATTAAACAAGATAATTATAATACTCAAATTATAAAAAAATAGCTATCCTATAAAAGACAGGACCTTTCGTAAATAAAGTAATTTCCATACCTTTATCTAACATTTGATCATCTACAGTTTTACACTTAGAAAAGAACGTCAAGAATAGCAAATACCTGCTAACAAGTACCTACACAAATTGTACAAAGCTTCCATTGTATTAAAAAAAAATACCTTTCCTGGCTATAACATACCTTCGAAGCTACCACCAGGAATAGTGAGTTGAACACTCCTAGAGGAAAGGTATTCATGGAATTTGCTATCGAGCTCCTGATCCAAGCTTCTTTCCGTTGCATTCTCCTGTCCTTCATCACTATTTTTCACGTTAGGATCTTTAGCAATCGAGACGTAATCATTGATCACATAAAGAGATTCGTCCTTGATTGCAGAGTCAAGAACCTCAACGGCTCTTCTTTTAAAGCAGTCGAATGTGTTCCTCTCCGTTGTACACTTTTCGAAAAATTGGACGTAGTCATTTTTACCTTGAGCTAGGTCAGAAAGGACCAGAATCTGGAGGCCGATGAGGCAGACTGCGCGTACCTTCTGCATCAGCCACTGAAGATCACTGATCGTTTTCTATTGAACTGAAGCCGTCGAATAACACTAGGCTTTATTGAGTCACTTTCCGGTAAAAAATAAGAAACTGGATCTCTATTCTACTCTATCCCATTCGAACTGTTGTCGACTAATCAAACTGCACTCGGGCAGCTCGGTTCTTATATAGTTGATAGGTATAAGCAAGTACGTTTAAGTATCTCCTTCCATATCGACTTGGCATATCCTACAGCTGATACGCAGTCTCGCCTAATGCACGCGCTGTTTAACGCCCCCGACACGAGTGCAAAGAAGGCCTTCTGAAGCAAAACAATACCGTACAGCCTCGTAAATAAGTATCTCTCGACCCGTTTACCAAACGGGCCTTAAAAAGTTCGTAGAAAAAGCCGCCTTCAGTGGCGCAGCCGAAATTAGAGTAAAGTGCTACTATGTTGGAATACGTTCCACTGAGTATGCCAGGCCTATCTCAATGATAGGTATGCATGCACGAGGTCGTAAACATGAACCGGTACCTGTTACACTATCCTTGTTGTCGATAATGACATTTTCTAACAAGCAGGGATTCCAGTTGCGTCATCTGTCTTATATCTCCTTATTAAATCATTAAAGGCGAACGTTATATCTGGAAAGTGGCAGTTCCTGGTAAAAAAACGACAATTACTTGGCTTAATTGTTGAACCAAGAAGTAGGATAAGTGCGCCCCAGTTTGTAGGGAGTGAAACTGGATGTTAGAATCTTAGATTTTTAGTTTCGTTTTGCATTCTTTATTGGTGTATAATCATTGAGATATTTAATCAGGCAGAATATTGTAGAGTTTGCTGAACTTACGGAAAAATGTTTCTTAGGAATATTTTAAATCGAATTATGATCAATTTTGTGCAACTGCAGAATAGGGGTGTCATCTTTCGTTTGCTATTCGCACGGCCAGAAACAATGTATATAATTAAAACTGAATAGTTTTTTAATGAAGGTAGGCACCTCTTTAAAAGGAAAAAAAATGCTCTTTGTCGAACCCGTACCCCTTTCCAAAGTCTCGTGAGGGTGCACGCTGGGGCAAAAAATATGTCTTTGGACAAAACAGTTCACAGGCCACAATTTTAATCCAATTTTTTTTTTACAAAGCTGATAAAATTCTGCATGTATCAATCGAGGCTGATCTCTTAAAAATATATATTTTTAATTTTTTAAGAAAAACAATAATTTTTTCTTTTGAAAGAGCACTTTTGAAAGGCAATATTTTTTTTTTATTATTATAAACAATTTAGTTCTTGAATTTGCTTTATGCAGAATGAACTCCTTTTTATTGCTCGCAACTAATTTTTTGCAGGAAATGTGTGTAAAATGAAGTTTAATTTGAAACTAAACAAAATCAAATGAAACCTAGTCATTATTTAAACAAATTTTATAAATAAATTCATATATAAGGTCAAACACGAAAGCTCTAAAATAAAACGTACAAAGTTATGCTTTTGTTTACTTTCTAATTAAATTTAATTTTACATGTATTTCCTGCAAAATATATCAGTTTCAAGCAACAAAACTGAGCCAATTATGCACAAAACACATTAATTGACTAAATTATTTATAATATTAAAAAAATATTGCCTGATAAAATAATACCACTAGAGGTTTTTTGTAGAGAGTTTTCTCACTGATTTCTATTATCAGAGCGTCAATAGTTTTATTTTTTTGACAAAACTGTGTTCTTTGAAAAAAAAATTTTCTGTCTCTTATACACAAATTTTGATTTTTTTTCAACAATGGCCTGGACCGATCTATGGAGAATTTTATTAGCTTTGATTTTAAGAGAATCGTTATAATGGGATAACAATTGTGGCCTGTAGACTTATTTGTCCAGAGACTTTTGCCCCACTGTGGGGTGGGAAGGCAGCCCTCTGACTGGTCACAAAAATAATGTTGGTCAAATCCCTCTCCCCTTTCAAAACGTCTTTTATTTTACAAGTTGCAGTATTTTTGACCATATAGATGTTTAAAATCCCCTAAATGGTTAGTTAAATATGATCATTTCGATATCACGATCGACCCATATTTGTGACATCGTAGTAACAAAAGTGACAATAACTGTAAGTTTTTGCCTCATCAAACCGCTTTATTCATCGTTCAATTGAAGACTATAATAATAAAAATAATAATAAAATAAAAACCTTGCAGCTACAGGTAAATTTACAGGCTATCCGTACGTTTAGGCCTGGCCCTTTTAAGGATTTGAATTGGCTGTTTTTCGCGAAATAATCTCTGAACAGATTTAGGTACACTTTTAGATTCAGATGGATGGTTTTATGGAAATATTCAATTCTTACTTTTTTGATTACGTATTTAATTTAGATGGACTTGATTTAGGACATAATTGACTAGAACATAATTATTGACATTTTTCTATTACCTGGTTATTGCTATGACTACCTGAATGATGGATTGTAAAAGGTGTTTACGGTGAAAGAGAAGGAGCTGGTTTGAGAAAATTGGATGCATTTTTCAGACATAAATTTAGCCATAGTTTTCTTTTTATATAAAATATAAAAATTACTCTAGGCATGTAGCAACTTTTCAAGATTCAGATCAATTATTTCTTGATGATAGTCGAGCCGAAAATATTGATATTTTTGCATTATCTGGCTAATAGAAATGATTTGCTGTACGAAGAAAGTAAATTGGATGAAAAGAAGTTTCTTTTTGATCTGTTAATCTTCATATTTGGATTCATTTAGAAATTTTGGTCTGCTTTTGTACTGGACTCATTTTTCTATTTTGATCTACATTTACACTTTAGATTCAGATCAATTGTTTTGTTTTGAACTTAATGTAAACATTCGAGTAAAAAATAAAGGCTGATACTTTTGTACAGTTTGGAGTATTTTAGGTCAAAATTTCTAAATAAAATACCAGACATACAGCGAGGCATGTAAATAGGAATGAGAAACAGGAGTTTTGCAACGCCTGACTGATTTTCATCGCTATTTCTTGTAAGTCGATTGAACTCGGCCAGCCTATCAAAACGCACTTGTGCCAGTAGGTTAAGTATTATGCATTCTTCAGTAAATGATAGTTAGTTTAATGATAGAAATATGTAAATAAATATTGATGATATAATTTAAAATAATAAAAACGGTTGTATCAGATCACTGCAGATAAAATTGCCCTTTTTACATTCTCATCATTTATGATTGAGAAAGTATTAGAATTGTCGGAAATTTGACACCACGGTTTAAACGGATCTTCACGTTCTGCGAACCCCTGAATCCGGAAATTAAGTTTTTACTATGGCGTTTGTTTATTTGTCTGTCCGGCCATCCGTCCGTAAACACTATAACTCTTGAAAAAATGAACGGATCAGATCGGCCTTCGTCAAACTTTTTTAAGGTCCTGCAAGAAAGGACGAATTTTTTCACCAGCTATTTTTGATCATAATTGAAAAAGTGAGCGCATTTAAAAAAAGTTGAAGAGCACTTTTTTTGAATTTGTAGAATCTATCTACGGATATTTGTAGTATTAAAAAATACGAACAATTTATCCTAACGACATTTTTTGGAAAGCCCTTCAAAATTATCATAAAAATCTTTTTAATTTTCTTGGCAAATCGAAAATTAAAAATTTGATTGCTCATGAAATAAAACTATGCAAAAAAAAAAAATATGAATTAACAAAAATTGTGAAACCAAAAAAGATCTACAAGTTCGTTAATAGTAACTTCTTGATAACACATAGTTTTGGTTTTAATCATAAAAGTAAGATTAAATATAAAAATGAAAAATTTGTGGAAATGATAAAAGGTAAGTGAAGAAATCGGTAAAAAAATCGCTCAAAAAAGAGATAAAATTTTTAATAATTAATTACATTCTCATCATTTTTGATTGGGAAAGTCTTTTAGCATGGTCAAATAACGCAACCTACAAAAAAGTCTTAAAAAGAAATTATAGCTTTTGAAAAGTATTACAAAATGTCTTTTAACTATTTTCCAATAGGACTCGTAATTTTGTTTTTATTTATCGTAAGTAATATGCATAAAATCGAAAATTCAAATATTACGCATAAAGACGCAAAATACATAAAAAATCTGAAAGAAGATTTGTTGGATGTTTGGCTTTATCCATAAAGAATAATATGAAAACCAAAATCTTATTCAACAACGCGAGATAGAGAAAAATTTCTGAAAAAAAGATTGCAGTTTTTTATTTATTTCAAGGTAGTTCAGCAAATATTCATTTACAACTTTCTGTTAAAAATCGAGCGCTCAGCTAGAGTTAAACGCAGAGAATGTGTACCTCAAAGCCTACAGAGCTTTGAGGGACTTAATATTTAACTATACTTAATTAAGTAGAAAATTCACAATCCGAAGACGCATATAAATACTGCGATCTGAAACAGATATTTTTGATAAAGTTCCATTCAAGCATTCCCATTACAAAGAATAAATATCCGAGCGCGAAGCGTGCGGTAACCTATTGTTGAGCGCGATGCGCGAGAGTCAACAGACGCGTGCCCTAGGCACGCTCAAACTTACGAGCGAAGCAAGCCATGCGTGCATATGACGATGAGAATGTGCCCGCGAATCGGGCAGATTTTGTGTTTTAGAGATACCATGTTGCTGGCTGAAAATTATTCTTTTTTTTATTAAGGATTCTACTATTTCATTAAAACAATTTTAAATGAAGTGAACTTTTTTGATGTAAAATAGAATATTTTTTTGAATGAAATATTAACTATAATAAAATTGAAAACACGTATTTCATCTGCTTTTTTCTAAGATTATATATGCTAACGTTTTTACTACGTTTGTAGATAATGAATGTTTTTGGGTAGTAAATTAATCCTTTTGTTTTAAGATTATTTTTATTTGGTTAAAATTCAACTTTTTGGATTATAATTCTTGAACTTTGTCAAAAATTCGTCTTTTTCGGTAGTAAATTAATTTTTTTTAAAGTTCATCGTTTTACTTTAAAATTAAACTTTTTGGTTGAGAATTCTTGAATTTTATTTAAAATTCGTTTTCTTCAGTAGAAAATAATAATTTTGTTTGAAAATTCATCTTTTTGGTTGAAAATTTAACAGCTAGGTTTTAGGGTCGAACTTTTTCTTAAAAATTACAACTTTTTTCCTGTCTTTCTTAAAATTTCAACTTACTAGTTGAGGATTTGTGAATTTTATTAAAAGTTTGTATTTGCTGGTAGTAAATTAATCTTTTTGTTTAGAAATTTATCTTTTTTAGTTGAAAGTTCAACTTTTTGTTTGAGAATTCTTTGATTTTATTTTAATTCGTCTTTTTCAGTAGTGAATTAAAGGTCCATATCATCTTACATGCAGCAAGTCACACCTGCGGGATGTCAGATCTGAAGCATATCTCATCCGTGACATATCACATATGCGGCATGTCTTATTTGCGGCATGCCACATATGCGGCATGTATCATCTGCAGTTTCTCACATCTGCGGCATGTAACATCACAGTGACATTGACATTTTTTATTCATGGGGCCAGTCACAGGAGTGCCTTCCGACTCCCTACGAGACGTTGGAAAAGGGGTGTGGGTGTGACCTTACATTATTTCTGTGACCAATCACAGGGATAAGTTGAGAGATGCCGCAAATATGACAGGCCGCGAATATGACATGCCGCAGGTGTGACTTACTACTTTCTTAACCATCTGATGTCGCAGATTTTCTGACAACATGTTCATGCGCATTGGGAGTGTAGGCACCCAAAACTTATTTCAGAGATAAAAACTGTTTAAAATAAATATTTTTTAATTTTGCAGTGTTGAAATAAAATCTCTAGATCTTCAGGAATACAGCTGTACCAGTTTAGTATTGATATATTTTAATTAGGCAAAACACAGTAAAATTTTCAACGAAACAAACTTATAAAAATGATCGAAAATGGTAAAAATCGCGTTTTCTTCGGGTATCTTCTTAAAATCATGTAAAATTTAAAAAATAATATTGATTTATAAGCTGTACACTGCCAACTGTAAGGTAATGTTATCAGTTATTTTCTCATAAAAAAGTATACTTATTTATCAAATCTGAAGATTGTGACCCCCAACCTTACTCCCTTCTTCATATATTTTTTTACAATTTTCAGTTTTATACTATCTCTGGGAGGTTGCACAACCAGGGCACCATCAGATGGATAAAAATGCATTTTTGTGTTGAGGATTCCAAATTTTAGTTCAAAATTCACCTGTTTGGTTAGAAATTGAACTGTTTTATTGAAAATTTCCTTTTTTCGTTGAAAAATTATGTTGGTAATTGAAAATTTACCTATTCCGTTTATGGTCAAAAATATTTATTTTTTAAGGAATAATTTAATATTTTCTTAAAATGGAACCATTTTTTTTACCTCGTCTTTTTCTGTTAAACATTATTCTAGCATAGTTAAATATTCAAAATTTGTTTTAAGAGTTTTTGTATTTTGTTAGAAATTTATCTTTTTGGTATAAAATTACCTTTTTTATCAATGTTTCATATTTTTGATTTGATAAATCCACTGTTTTATACAGAAAATTCGTCATTTTCCCTTAAAAGTTCAATAATATGGTAATAAAAATGAGCTATTTGGTAGAAAATTCGTTTCCTTATGATTAAATTTTTTTAATGAAAAGATTAACTATTTCTTTTTTGGTTAAAATTTTACCTTTCTTAATTTAAAAAGTTTAATAATACCCTGATTAGTTGTCACATAAAATTCAATTAGACACAATTCAACGCTTACTCTAAAAAAATAACTTTTTTCTTTTTTTACTTTTCGATTTATTGCCAGTATCAATGTCAAGTCAGGTTTTACCTAAAGTCTTTTTGCTTGAAAAATTGCCCAAAATTGGTAACGCATTTCACGGTCGATCCCCCATTAGTTTCGAATAAGTTCTTCTCAAAATTGACCTGTCATTTTGAACATGTTCTTTTAACAAAGTGTAAAAATTACGCCCTTGCATGAGACGATTGAATTTGATGATAATTTGAACTTAATTTTTTGAGATGATAAGCACACGTACGCTTTAAATTATAATCGACACATAAAATCAACGTAACTAAAATGACCTTTGGAAATCCAGAATTCCAAATTATCTGAGCAGAATCAGATCCCTGGCACGAAAATGCTTAGTGCGCTCATTTTGCTTTGCACGTTTTGAGCAATGAACTAGAGCTTGTACGATCCCCACAGAGGCAAGAGAAAGTTGATGATCCTCAACAAGAATGTTCATCCATAATCATCGCAGCCGCAAATTTGCTGTTTCCGCCACATATTAAGGTCTATTCACCTTAAATGTTTCTTCTGGTGATTTCGTACGCAAATCATGGTAATACAATTCTTCGTGTCTTGATAATTTGGCGTAAAAATGGTTAACAATTTATTTTTAATATTTTTGATACTCCTAAAATGATTTTTATGCAAAACTGGCTATATTCTTAATTCGTTAAAAATGCTATTGTAGAACAATAAATATGTTTTCATTTATATTTCGAAGTATGAAAACAGTTCTTAAATTTTAGAATTCCTGTGACTATATACTAACTTCATTAAATTTGTCTGTCATCATCATTGTTACTGAGTTCATAAGTTCACGCAAAACCCGAGAAAGCATGTATTAAATTGTACTCATGGAGACCATTTTACTTTATAGGACACAAATAATTCATAATTGTTGGTGAATGGAGTCGAAAGTGTAAATGCGGTTGTTTTTAATGACTGTGTTGTAATTGTATAGCCCAAGAACGGAACCTAGAAAGGAGCCTCATTCAAGCGAGATGAAAATAAGTATTCTTCTTCAGGACTATTGATGGCAATTGAATTATTTTGAATTCCAAAGATTTGTTGTATATTTTAAAGACAATGAAGTGAATTTATGAAAAAGTTAATGTAAAAAAATAGTACAAAGTTGAACTGATATATAATAATGAGATATGTCATTACGAAAATAATGTACCGTTTCATATCCAGGTTTATAGAATGGAAAAATACAACATACTTTTAAAAAGACATTTCTAATTTGATAATAATCTTAATGACTTCTTTTTCTCACTAAAGTAAGATTAAAGTAATGACAAGTCAATTAAATTACTGCACCCACATCTCTCATTCATCAGGTTACGTCTTTACTCTTCATAATATGAAATAAGAAACTAATTACATTCTCTTTTTAATTTTTAATCAGTTATAGTGGTGCTTAGTTTATGACTATTTGAGTCAGATTCTGCATTAATTTAAAATGAGTTATTATACTACTACTAGTAGTAGTAGTAAACGTTAAAAGGTTCTCCTCAAACTGAACTCTGGAATCATACACCCGTTCAATAAACCCATTGATTCTTGGTATACTTATTTTAGTCGATTATTCTCGTCGCATTTTAAGTATTCTACTTCCTATTGCAAGTAATGTTCTCTCAAAGGTATAAAACATAACAATGTCCACTTTCAAATAGGATGAGCATTCTGTGAGGAAATGCAAAATGTGACCATCAACACATTCTTTAGTACATTTGCCATAATCTCTCAAACTTTAAGCACTTCCCGGACGTAATACAGAACCAAGGTGTATCTCACGGATGAAGAGAAACAGTACAGTTAGGCGACCGAAAGAGAGACGCGATAATGGAGTGAGACTAATAACACTCGAGCGAAAGCAGCAGGATCTTCTTAGAGCATCCAGCATGTTGAAATCTTTCAGCGAACTTAAACTGAGATAAAAGACGTAAAAAACAGAGTAAAATGTGTGAAACACATTTCTTGGATACAAGCATATATATCAATTCGTGACATACAATATTATATTATGCTTCAAGGAGGAGAAATGAGACTTATTCCACAAGTGAAATTTTTACATTCTCATCATTTATGACTGAAAAAGTATTAAAATCATCAGAAATTTTAACCCTGAGTTTCTCAAAGGATCTCTATGTTTTGAACATTCCTGAAGTTGAAAATCGAATTTTGGCGATGGCAGCTGTTCGCCTGTCTGTATGTACATGTATCTGTATTACCGCAAACATAATAACTATCGAGAAAATGAACAAATCAAATCGGCGTTTGTAAGCTTTTTTGGATCCTAAAAGTAACAATGAGTTCGTTCAAAATGGTTTAGAGAAGAATTAAAGCTTTTTAAAAAATCTAAAATTTTTCCTGCTACCATTTTTTGATAGGACTTGTCTTTTTGCTTTTATACTATGAGAAATATGCGCCGAATTCGATAAGCGCTTATAGAATTTGTCGCCTGAGAGTGGCTATGCCCCTGACCGCTTGTGTTAAAGCCAAGCCCAGGGGCCTTCCCGCTCTCAGGCGATAAAGTCTATAGGCAGTTATGGAATCTAGCGCCTCAATTATAGCTTTAAGTTTAAAGAAATTCCCTTTGACCATATCTTGATAGGACTTGTCATTTCGGTTTTTGTTTGTCAAAAATAATATGAAAAATTGAAAATTCAAATTATGATCCAAACGAAATCCGATGCCGAAAAAAGTTTCAATGAGGAATTTCCAGCTTTTAAAAATGTACAGACTGTTTAAGTTCGGAGTGAGCGAATATTGCGTTCGATTTAAATGAAGGCTATTTCGGATCAAGCCCGAAACCACACTTAAATGAATTTTCCTGTGAAATATATTGTGCTATAAGTGCGGAAAGTAGACAGTTCCACGCAAGTTTGAAGTTATCTGTCCGAGCCAGAGGTGAGTTGAAGGTGAGCTGTAAACGAACCGAATACGAGCCGAAAAGACCTCACAAGGGTTAAGAGTGCCTACTTTCAGCACTTGTTGTACACGAAATTTTTCGTAACAAATGCAGAAAATGTTTAATTTAAGAAACAATAAAAACAAATTTCGCGTATATTTTTGAAAATTTATGGCAAAATTATTAAAAATTACCGAAAATGTCCAGAAATTAAGTATCCTAAACTTTTAGGAAGAAATACAAGAATGTGCAAAATGTCCGTAAATGTAGGGGAAATTGCTTAATTACCGGAAATTTCATAAATGAAAAAACTTACAACGTTTGTCTTTAATTTATAGTAATTGATCGGTGATTAATGGTGGTTGATTAGTCATTCATAGTAACTTATGACTTACAATCAATCTCTCAGGAGTCAACTCGTAATGAAGTGAGTTTATGATTCCGGCAGTTTTAAAAAGTAATTCTGAATCGAAATGCGCACGCACAGCTGCTGGAAAAAGTAATTTTGCTCAAAAAGTGCAAGCGCAGCAGCTAGAACAAGTATTCTTATAAATGGTTTTTAGCACGGTTTTGAAATTGGTAAATTCGCGCAGGCTATGCATGCGTCATAACATTCCACGCATGCGACACAAGAATACTTCTTTTTCAACTTCCACCTCGATACTTGGACTTTAAAATAGAACGGGCCGAGGAAAAGTGAATTTCGTGAATTAATTTCTAACTATAATTAATTGAGTGTGGACATTTTTATGCTCAAATTGATAGTTTTTTACTAAAAATTTTTAAAAAATCATTTTCATTGTGCCGAAATCAATAACTTTTGAAACTAAAATCGCGCAAACTCGGTTGGAAATGATCTCTTTTTTTCAAATAGTTTACTATTTGACGTCTAACGAAGCCAATTATGTTTAAAAAATAGATTTTTTTCTGATATTGGCAACCTAAAAATTATTTCAAACGATGACCATCAGGAATCGTTTTCTCAGACTTTAGCGGGAAAAAGTCTTTAGGGAAGTGTCGCAGATGGAAACTTACCAGTGGCCAAGTTCTTCCTTGACGTTCGAGGAAACCTTTGACAAAATTTTAGCCATATCGTTCTCTTTGTTTAAAAGATAAAATCGATTTTTTATTGCGTTTTTTTTATTTTTAATCCTTGAAGTTCGAGGAAACCTTTGACAAAATTTTAGCCATATCGTTCTCTTTGTTTTAAAGATAAAATCGATTTTTTATTGCGACGCGCGCACTCTACTCGAGTTGATCGGTGCTCCCGTACCCACCACAGTAGTCTAGAATAGGAAGTTACTGTTTTTTGTTCAATGTTCAACTTTCCTCTGCCTTCTTCAGTTAAATAAATATATTTTTATTTTTTTCGTTCATTGCTTTGTAAGGCTAAATGATTATTCTTGAAAAATGCAAACAAAATTTCGAAAATTTCATGTCATGTCAACAAAATGGACAAAAATTTAACAATTTCAGAAAAATCCGAAACTTTCTAACATTATTGAACATGAGTATTATTGAAGATGATAATAAATTATTTGAACAATTTATTTTTTTGTTTTAATTATTTATCCACCTTACTTTAATTGGAAATTAGACAAAAAGTAGAAAATTTCAGAAAAAACTGCAACTTATTAAATATTAATAACAATAATAATAAATTATTTAAGCAAATAATTTTCAAACTTTAATTGATTATCCACCTCAATCTAATTGGAAATTGGAAAGAAGTGC
The DNA here is from genome assembly GCA_010014905.2 of Druon quercuslanigerum. Taxonomy (NCBI): domain Eukaryota; kingdom Metazoa; phylum Arthropoda; class Insecta; order Hymenoptera; family Cynipidae; genus Druon; species Druon quercuslanigerum. Next base: position 6,145 of record JAAAKG020156147.1, on the reverse strand, counting down.
AAAAATATTTCAAAACCGCAACTTTCTAGCAATATCCAATTTGAATATTATTAACAATAGTAATAAATTGTTTGAACAATTCTTATAAGAATCTTATTACGAGTATGAAGTAGTATTTTATTTCTTAGCAACAATTTGTAGTATATAGAAAAACGCAAACAAAATCATAATTAGCTTCAAAAACTCGAAAAATCCATTTTTTCACTTGTAGAGATACACTAAAAAAGGATTACTTGTACCAAATGAATTTTACTTGGCTGAGGTAAGTGAAAGTCCTGTTTATTTTCAAAGAAATATTTATTAAAGGCAAATAAATATAACCTATAGGTCGGAGGGAAATATTTATTTGAATTAAAAAATTATTAATTGAAGCCAAAAAATATATATTTTATACCAAATATTGTATAGGATTACAAAACTATTTCCCCGCAGCAAGTTTTTGAATATTTGAAGCACAAAACTATATCACGGATTTAAAAAAATATTTCTTTGGCCTAGGTCATTTGCGAGTGCAATAAAGTATTTATTACTTCAATTGTAGTACATATTTTCCTAAATAAGCATCTGGTTTATTTTAGCTTAAATTATAATTACCATTGGCATTATTATACATTTTCAATGTAAACAAATCACATAATTACATAATTCAAAATCTTGATAAACCTGAAACAGAAAAATTCGATGAAAAATCCATCCCCAGCCGGAGATGAACTTGGGTCCAGCGAGTGTGAAGTCCACAGCGTTGACGACGACACTACCGCAACGTGGAAATTTTAAAGACGGAAATCCGTATTAAAACCTTTTATTCAAATCAAAAACATGGATATTTAATTTAACAACATATTTTTTTAATCTGAAGAAGTATTCATATGAAAAAAACGACGCCAAATCATTAAATTTTTGACTTCAAATATTAATTACTTCGTTGGAATAAATGTTTATTTGTTATGAATAATTTAATTCTAGTGATAAAATAAAATATTTTCTTCCACTGAAGAAATAAATTTGTATGTAAACACAATGCCTTTTTCACCTAAATAAATGCTCCATTGCTATAAATGCATGAACTCTTTGTGATAAATAAACATACTTTTAATTTAGATAATATTATTTTAAATTAAATGATAATTTCCTTAATTTAAATAAAGCTAAATTCTTGATTCAAGTATGAAAAAATTATTGAATTAAATGCGTCCGAATCAAATTAAATAATCGAGCTCTTTGAATCAAATATAGTAAACTTCCACCTATGTCCCCTATCGTGAAACGTTTACGCTCACGAATATCCCCCTTGGGAGGGGCCCCTACCTCTACCGCGAGTCGTCAAAATTTGTTGGTCCAGCAACGTTGATTGTCTGTCTCGGCCCTTTGTTGATAGGCCCACTGTAAGCCACTTTTTTCACTGCGCATGTGCCGAAAAGCGCGGGTCTATTTTAATTCAGTAAAGATGTACTATCAATAAAAATGCTTTTCGGCAAATGCGCAGTTGAAACAGCGGGGCTCCGTTAGCATGCGATTGATTAGCATGCCTGATATTTTATTTAATTTTTTTTAAATAGTACAATTTATCAACTAAAAATTAATATAATAATTCAAAAACCGACTCAAATATTACACGGTATATTGAGTATTGCAGCATGACCTCACGGTGATGGAGGGTTAGGTGCAAGTGTCAGGAAGGTTAGCACAGTTATTGAAAACTGTTCAATATGTTTGACATAAGAATTCAGACAACTTTATTGGATAAAATAACCTAAAATTAGAAGTAAGTTATAAAGGGCTGACTTTTCAAATACATAATGCTACGATAGGTGGAAAACGCAGTGATAAGTTGCAAAGGTCTAAATTGTGATATTTCTCAAGTGTAGAATTATTTTCTCAGTGATGTTCCATTATTTTGTCGATTAGAGATCTTTCAGTGTCATGAAATAAAATATCCGAAATTTGAGGTTGGTGTATCAGATCGGGCACTCTCATTGTGACATTTGTGAGTTAATTCTACGTTTCGAATATTTTCTCCAAAAAGTTGTATGCATTCCCATGACGTAATATTAAAATATTCAGTTCAAACTTCCCGCTTTTCATGCCTCCTTTTTTTTAATTGGCCAACCACTCTCGCGGGCGTGATTGTAGAGCCCGTACAGGGACAGTGGTGGGATGTGAAGTAACTGCGCACGGGGGAATATGTGCATATAGGGGCAGGGGAACTATGTGCGCAGGGACACACGCGAGTGGGGACATAAATGGAAGTTTACTGTATATATTTTTTGAACGACTAATCACATTTCAACGAACTTAGACCAAAGATATCAGTAAAATATATAAAAAAAATTAATTTTCAAAGTCATCAATTTTTTTATATCCGGCAAACTATATGCCTAAAGAATGTATAGAAGTACATATTTGATGTTGAAAATATATCAAAACTTAAAAATTGACTACATTGTTTTTCTCAATTTGATCTTTTTTTTATTCCGCATGTAAAATTACCCTAAAACTTTTGTATTGGATTGTTCAAAAATGAGACGGTGATGTCAGGTTACATAAAGGCCCTATTTCAATCCAGAGCTGATATGCCTCATTTCCAAAACAAGGCGTATATTATTCAAATATTGTTAATGCTTATAATTATTAGATTAATTATTTGCATCTTATAATTTATTTTTAAAGGTCAAATAGGTATTTTCATTATTTTTTCTGGCATGTTGTTATATATATATATATATATATATATATATATATATATATATATATACATATATAAATTAGTGACTGCAAGAATTAATTTTTTAATATGTCTTACGCTTCAATTAAATTTCTTCCATTTTTAACACGCTTGATGAGGTAAAAATATGTAATCGATTTTTAAAAAATGTACAGTATATTCAGCTCATTAAGATCTGACCATTTTTTGCTATTATAAATCGACTGTTGTACATGTTTTTTCGCCCACGCTACTTAACATGCATCTAAATAATGTTTCAAGTAACTTATTGCAGTAAGAGATGTAAAAATATAATCGGCACATGCGTGCTTTAAAGTATAGTCATATTTCACACCAATGAGTAAAAATGCGCACTTAATTTCTTAGCACGCTAACCTCCATCTAATGCTCGCATCCTCTTGCGCATGCTTCAAGTTTCACAATTGTCGATAATCACTTATTTTTTTACATTTTCATCACAAATATATATTTCTCACAGTATCTACAATATCTCTTTTTCTTCAAATCTTCAGTATACTATGTTTCCCCTACCCTCATTCTTCGACAGGTAACTCCACCCTTTACCCCTTCTTCATGCTTCTGAATATTCTTAGTCCTTCAGCGTAATCTTACGTATCTCCGAAGACCCTAAAATCCCCCCCCCCCTGCCCCTGTATAACCATCATCTCTATTCATATATCCCCTTTGTTTGTTACTTTTGCCATACACACCCCTAAATTCCCCTTTCACACTTCCCTTCTGGCTATTTCATCCACCTCTCTCCCTGCTTTATGCTCCTATCTTCTCCCTGGGTCACTCTAGCCTTTTCATGTAGGTCACATTTTTCTTTTTCTAAAAACTTTCCCCCTCTAAGCTACTATCTAACCCCCCTATCCTTCATAAATAGACGGGCGCTAAGCCCCCAATAATCTTGCCCCTCTTTTTACTTTCTATTTACCACCACTTTTGCTTCTTCTCCATATTCCTCTTTGAACTCTCGAACTCTTTAGCCTTTCAATGTAGGCGACATATTTCCTTCTAAAAATACTACACGTATTTACTGTCCCCACCTCCCCACTCCAATAGCACCATGAACTTTCCCGTAATCACCTTTCTCTTTTCTCACCCCTATTCACACCACGTCTGATACTCTTCTCTTTTTCCCTCGGCTCCCTACCTAGTAAATAATAACTGATTCAAAAGAACTCAAAAAGAATTCTTCAAGACATAACCTAAAAAAAATTTTAGATTCGTAGAGTTAATACGGATAAAAGCAGGCATTTATTCTAATCAATACATTCGGTATTCTGTATGTTTTTCACCTACCAAAAACACTCATGAATCCGAAATGTTCCGCATGCCGGATTATAAATCATGTCACTTCCTATTGACTTTAAATCTTAAAAATCTATTTTCATTTACAGGGCACACACTTAATTAAAGTGAAGGGTTTTTCCATCAAAAATTTGATTTATTTTTAATGATAATCATTTTTTACATTATAATCGTCGTTATAAGATTAGTAAAAATTTCTTTGTATCGTGAAAGTATTTGCAAATTTAGCAAAATGTATTTTGTTTAAACAAGTTTTAAATTATTCAGGTTAAAGAAATACTATTAAGGAAAAGAAAAGATGGTTGGTTGGCTTAATGTGGGCCGAGGGCCTGTAAAGCCCTCCTCCCCCCCTGGTGCTCAGGCTATAATGAACTTTGTGTTACAGAGTCTTTATTCTTAAGGTGAATCCAACTATATAAAAATCTCAGAATTTATAAAACGTGTAGATAGGCCCTTTATAAAAAGTACGGAAGTATTTTCATAGATATATTGCGCTAACCCGATGAATTGATCCGTGTGTCAGTCAATTCTTTTTCTTTGATAATGAGAAATATTTTCTTGATTTATAATATTTGGCTATTCAAACTCAATATTTTCTTGAACGGCCCTTTTTTTATTTGATACAATTTGTAAACTCACTGTAAGTTAATCTGATGTAAAAACGACAGTAAACTATCGAGAAACGGGAAATGAGAGGAATATACGCTTCTCGTGGGCATGAACGCGAAGTCACTGGATCTCATTCAATCTTGATGAATCTAATTATTGAAGGACCTGATTTGTGTGATAAATAATAACAATACATATTACATTTTTATTGTCTTCACATTAAATTTTTATCATGAAGGTTCTAGAGATTATTAGAGGAGGATTTAGAGCATGTTTTTTACGTGTGTCTTCTGCCAATTATTTAACCTGATTTCGGTTCATTTTAACACAACAATAAAGAATGGGCTGCTAATTGCAGAACGAAAAGATTTTAATCTTATTTAGTTACATTTTTTTATTTTATGGGCATCATTTTCCAGTTTTGTCGAATAAAATTGGGCAGATTTGCATTAATAATTCGGTAAGATTATAACGATAATAAACGATATAAACGTTTCTGGAATTTTATAATTCAGGAATTTTATTACTCGAGAATTTTTTTAAATCGAAAATTTAATGATTTCGAATTTTTTGAATTTGAAGAATACTATAAACTGTTCGTGAATTTTATTATTCGATAATTTGATTATTTGTGAATTTTCCAATTCGGTAAGATTATAAACGTTTCTGGAATTTTATAATTCAGGAATCTTATTACTCGAGAATTTTTTTTAAATCGAAAATTTGCGATTTGGAAATTTCCGAATTTTGGAAAAAGTATCCAGTTTTAAACTTTGTTCGACATGTGTGTCCTGTTAAGGGCCGTCTAGGTCATGGTAATTTATGGCCACTTGTGAAAATTGAGTCATTTACAGTTTTTTTATAAGAAGAGTAATCACTCAAATTTCCGTTCGCATCTTTGTCCCCCTTTTGACTATCTCTCTCTATTTCTCTCTCTCTCTCTCTCCCTCCCTCTTTCTTTCTCTCGGTTTTCCCCACTTTATGTTACAAATATTTCTTCTTGAAAATTTTACAATCTCTAGGAAGGTTTCTTTCCCTTTGAGAGCTTACCCTGAGTCGGGTTTTTGCGCGTTATACATCAAAAAGAATTCTCTTCGTGTGTGTTCAATTTTAATTATTTAATTTTTGATGTGTCGGGCTACAGCATGCAACAGGCTAGCGAAAAGATAAGTCTATTTCATTTTCTTTGAAACTTTTCTTGCTAATATATGAAATGTTTGGTATTATTTGTGAAATTATCTAAATAATTCGGAAAATAATTGTCATAATTTTAATCTTTGTGAAATCTTTGGAAATGCTTTAAAAACCATTGCGAAATGTTTGAAGAATTTTTGAAATATTTGGTAGTATTTGTGAAATTATTGAAACTTTTGTGAAATGCTTGAGGGATGATTGTGAGGTAGTTGCCTAATCTTTGAAATCTATCTGAAATCTTTCTGAAATAATAAAATTATTTTATGAGGTCTTTTAAATCTTTTAAATAAATTCAGAAACTTT
>JAAAKG020156126.1:0-30284 GCA_010014905.2 Druon quercuslanigerum | reverse complement strand
CCAAGTGAAGATCCTCACAAAGTCGTCATGTGAGGTTTCCCACTTGGGTCCATTAGTATCCAAGGTCTTTTGTTTCATGCGTCATTCACTCTACTGACACTCTTCTAATTAACTATTTCCCGCCATAGTTTTCTGTCCTGACGTACTTCTCTAGCTTCTGTAACGTCCATGCATTTTTTTATGCAGGCTCTCGCGTTTCTATGGCTTTTTATGTCCCTTCTAAGTAGAGTCTCATTTACACATTCTAACCATTCCTTCCGCGGTCTGCCGCTGGGCACGCTGCCATTTACTTTACCTTGATATACTTGTTCAGTTAGTCGTTCATCCTTCATTCTCTCAACATGCCCGAACCATCTTAAACGATTTCTTTCCCATGTGTCAATTAGTGTTTCTTTCGCACCACATTCCTTAAGGATTATCTCGTTACTGACTCTTATCTTTTTCTTGATATGTCCATGTCTCGCTGCAGTTTAGTAAAGCCCATGCTCTTCATGCTTGCATTCAATTTATTCAACATTCTTTTGCAAATCTGCGATAGATTTTGCCATGACAACCTTATCATCTGCGAATGCTAACCCACGTACCCTTACTGTTTCGATATCCACACCTTTTGCATCAAAAACATAACGCATCCTTGTCTAACGCCTTGTATAATATCGAACCAGTCACTCAATTTCCCATTTACCCTTACACTCGCTTTGCTACCCATATTGCTCTTGTAGCTTGTAGGAGTCATCCATTTCCACCGTACTCTTTTAGGAATTCTCAAAGTTTACTTCTATTTAACTTATCGAAAGCTTTTTCTAGGTCAACAAATGCACACAAAACTTTTTTGCACACTCTCAAACTTTTTTCTATGATTTGCCCTAATCTAAATATTTGATCCGTACATGACCTTCCTGGCATAAACCCACTTTGGACCTAATAAGTGTGTTTTTCAAATAAGTGTCTTTTAGTATACTTTACATACACCACATAATAAGCTGATCCCTCTGTGATTATTGCAGTCGCTTTTATCTCCCTTTCTTTTGTATATTGGCACGATAATCGCTTTTTTCCAATCACCTGGGACTTTTTTTACTTCGATGCATAGATTTATTTGTTAACACAATCTATGTGGTATGTACTTGCCACCGTGTATAAGCATTTCAGCGTTAATACTGTCTACCCCAGAAGCCTTACCCTTTTTTAAGTTCTTGATCATATCCCTTACCTTAGTGACACAGACTTTCTCAATAGAGTTTTCTAATGCATTGTACTGTACCGTGACAGATTCTGTATTTTTAATTCCCTTCATTGCTTTATAAAGTACTTTCTTACATCCTGCAAAGTCGTTTTGTATTTTCCTCTCTTCCTCTGTTTTGATTTTATCTTTGATTCCTCTAATTAGTCACTTGAGTATCCTCTTTTTGCGTCTGTAATCATTTATACGTCTATTTCTTTCCTCATCGCTAAGACCTGTCACGTTGAACGTTCTCCTGTACACTTCTTTCTTTATTTTTTGGGCAGCCTTAATTTCATCGTTTCACCATGCATCACCAGACATTCTTCCCACAACCGCGGTACCACACACTTCGATTGCACATCTATCAATGATATTCCGGAACATAATCCATGCGCTATCTATATCTTTATGCCGTATTAGCGCTTCCCAAGCTGCCTTACCTATGCTTTCCATTATCTTATTTTGGAAGACTATTTGCACGTCCGGTTTCTTTAGGTTCTCAATTTTGATTTGCGTTTGGTTTGCATTCTTCGTTCTCTTTTTTCTCCGTCCCCGACCTGAGTTAATTTTGGAGAACAGATGTCAATGATCGGTATTGCATTCAGAGCCCCTCATGGCCCTTGTATATTTGACTAGCTCTATTCGTCTTTCATCCGAAACAACAAAGTCTATTATACTGTGGCTATTTTCTTTAGACTAGGTGAACATGTAGATTGTTATTCAGTCCTCAAAATTACCTAACGAATAATTCTTCTTCTTTGTTAAAATAAATAAAAAGAAAAACGATTACATCTATGATCAAACATTCTTCTAATTCAGAAAGCGATATCAAAAATAAATAAAGTTTGCGATGGACTAGAAGTGATAATAGATAGAGTGTAAAACAGTCGCTTATCGTCTTACTCCTGACTCAGAATTTTTGAAGAATTAGTTTGAATTTTTTGAGAAATTCGGAATAATGAGGATTTTTGCGGTTTTTATTCATCTGCTATTCGGAGGTTCGCCTCGTTTTACCTGTAAGTTTAATAAAATATTATAAATAATATTTACTATATTATTATTCAATAATATTGGTTTTCAATGCAAAGCAAGAAGAATTTAAGAAACGCTTTTGGCATGAGAATTGAATAATTCCGTGAAAATTGTACTTGGTTAAAAATTAACTTTTTGGTTGATAATTTGTATTCTTTGGTGGAAATTTTTTTTTGGTAACAGTTGGAGCAGATGTTACCAATACTATGCGCTAAAAAATATATAATTGTTTTTTTTAATTATCTGCCTATGAAAGCGATTTACCAGGACAAATTCCTTGCTCGTGTTGAATAAATGAACCCGAGGCGGGAAAATGTTTCTTGTTAATTGCCTTCTAATGGAGTTCGCTTTTCCATGAGTCACAACACTGGGGGCGCAGCTGCTAATCGGAAAATTTTCCATCACGCGCCAGCCTCGTGTTTAAGGTGGTTCAACAAGAAGATCCCTTTCCTTGTGCTGGAGACGTATCACAGACGTGCCATCCATGCACGAAAACATCAACCCAACCAATCATGTGCAACCTGACGTGCTGTTGTAGTCCGCGGCGATACTTGGTCAAGGACGTTGCGAACTGGTGTAGATAGCGACGTACTTGTGTGCGTCAAGGGGTTAGCACAAGAAAATACGTGCGCAGTATGCTGGACCGTGCACACATAAAACCGCATTACAACTATCGCCCTGCTAATCTGCGAGCTGGTTACGTATTGTTTACCTATCGAAACGTCTCTCGAGAAGAAGAAGTTTGCGGCGTTGCCATTTTTGTTTATTACATTATTTACCTATATGTATATTAACTTACATCATGCTATCCCTAAAATACACATAAATAACTTCCAAGCATGTCAGAGATTTTCGAAATATTTAAAAAATATTCCTTTCTAAAATATCTTTCAATACCAGCTTTTTTCACAATTACAAAGACTGCACTCTCTTTGTAAACACACTAATTTTGCCAACGTCGAAAAACTCTGCTTCTCGAGCGGCGGTCTGATAAGTAAACGGTACGTAACCAATTAGAACCGCAGCAGCGCGATAGGTTGCACGCGATTAGTTGACGGTCTGTGTGCGCGCACTGCACTACACTGCACTGCACTGCAGCGGATTTTCTTGTGCGAACATTATTGACGACAGACCTCGAAAGCATGTGCGCGCTTCCTACCTACCTTCTCTCTTTCTCTCTCTCTCTCTTCCTTTTCACTTAAGGAAAGTAGCCAAGTCAAACGAAGAGTTTCATTTTTCCTAATTTAGGCATTATTCTATTACCCGCTTCAAAAATCTACGCGGCGCGCGAAACACTTCGACGAGAGAATGAGACGCCAGTGGCGGTAGTTACAGCCCTCCATCCGCAACTCGATTGGACGGCAACTCCGGGCCAATCCGCTGGCCGGCGTCCACTCCCCGCCTCCACTCAGGCTCGCGCGAGAGAAGCATCAAAACTGGCGTGCGCGACGATCGACACAAACTCTTGCTATGACTATGGATTGGGTAACCTCAGTCCCTCGATCGTCTTTGGCACTTTTGTACCATTTTTTTAGCTACGAAGTGAATAATTTCAATTCAATTACAGTTTTATTTTACTCTTCTCTTCCTGTTCCTCCAACAGTGATTGGCAAGCTCTCTTGTAGATCCGCCAAATCCTCTCTCTCTCTCTCTCTTACTGTACTCTCTTCCGAGTTCGGTACGCTCTTTGCAGCTCCGATAACCTCTCTATCTCTTTCTTTCGAGTTTGACACGCTATTTTGCATCTACGTCAACCTGTCTCTATATATCTTCCTTCCGAGGCCGGTAAGCTCTTTTTGCAGCTCGGTTAGTCTCTCTATCTTCCTAGGTCAATACGCTTTTCTCACAGCTCCGCAAACCTCTCAATCCTTGATTCTATGCCAAAGCATATTCTATTCTGAAGCCAAAAACATTCCAGTCCTAGCAAAAAACACGTCGCCGCCTAGAGCCTCTCCGCGACACGTTCCAGTCCAATATCCGCTTCGAGGAATGTTGACCCTTTTCCTCCTCCTTCACTACCCAGAAGGTCTTTGTCCCTCTAACCTCCCGCTTCCACTTTTCCGCACCTATTTCTTTGTGTCCCGCGGCATGAAGCCGCCCCGATACCTCCGGGCGCTACGATGCCCCGGAAACTCAATAGACTTCCATGCCCCGCCTACTCGCTCTCTTTTCAAGCACCTTAGACAGGAGAAGGATAAAAAAATCATCCTCATGGAGAATGAAGATAAATTCTCGCCTATAACTCCTTTTTATTAGTGGCTGTATCTCAAAGACGTACCTAGACTAAGCCTTGGCTTTTAAGCCAGGTGGATTCTTCTTCCCACTCCCTATTCTGACTTGGACGACGCGCTCGTAGGGCAAGACCTTTTCTTCCGGGTACGAGCGATTCCTACAAAGCACCGACAAGCGAGCTTCGGTTTCAGCTGAAACCGGCCCACACCAGTGGGCTACTGGACAGCGGGTACATACATGTACGGATCGCATGCTTGGCGATACCTCCGCTTAGAGAAAGGCGTCACTCGTATTGAGCAAGCACCCCCGATAAACCACAGAGTAGAACAGAAGTCGATAAACCGACTCGAGCACTTCCTACGCCAGAATAACCGCAGCTTGCCAGTTCGAGCCTTGTTTCCTTCTCGCTCAGCCTGAGCGAACCGTCTCCGGCGTTACTTAACAACAAGGTACGATTTTTCCGGAACCGGCTTGCAGCTAACCTCAACTTCCACCGCGCCAGTGGAGGATCATCAGACCAACACGAACTACTTTAGATCAAGTCAAGTGTCAAACTAAAACCCACACCTCAACTTGTATTAAAATATTGCGATCTTTAAAAAGTATTGTAATCAATAAATTTTATTAAGAAAATAATTCAATTTTCAACTAAATAATAACAATTGTAATGAAAAAATAATTGAAATTCTTTCAACACTTTTTCAAATTAGATTAATCATTTTAATTAAGCTAAATTGAAAAAAAAAATTATTTATAAAACTTTTACCAAAAATTATAAATTTTCAGGACAAATATACGAGTTTTCTTCAAAACAGTTATATTTTTAACTCAATAATTTTCCTTTTTAATAGCAAAGGTAATTTCCAGCTAAATAGATAAATTTTCAAATGAATCGATAATAATAATTTATTTTAAACAAAAATATTTCTATGCTACTATAGAAAATGGATTTTTAACCAAATAATTTAATTTTTAACAAAATAATGAAGCTTGTAACATAGTAATTAATTTTAACCTACAATTCAACCAAATCTTTCAAACAAAATAGATCAATACTCAAGCAAAGTAGAAGCATTTTCATCAAAAAAGTTCAATTTTTATAACAAAATAAAATTTTTACTCAAAAGGTCACTATTCGAATTTCGCTAAAAATGCGGGTTTTATTTCTCCAAAAATGTAAAATTTTAGGGGAGTGTCTTGACCAGCAGAGGGTATCAAAATTTGCAATGCATTTCACGACCACCCTGGTCAAGACGATAACAAATTCTATTATTATCTGATGACAATACAGATTCCTTGAAGAATTTTACTTGTAACACCTAGCATAATAATGCGTCTATTTCGAAAAATTGATTCTTCTCAAGATCTCTCTCATAGCCCAATGAAAAAGCCCCCAACTAGTAATCGAAAGTTCTGTGGTTCGATTCCCAGGGGAGCGACAGGAGGAAACCTTTCTTCAGAGAAAATTTAATTGGAGAAAAAGTTTTAATTCGTAGATCAATCTAGTCTGTAAAGAAATTTAAAAAATTGGGTTATTCTCTGATGATAATACTGATTGTTTGAATAATAGAATACTTTAATTTTTAGTGAAAAATTATTTTGCCACTGATCTTTGGACAAAACAACTAAATCTCAAATCAATAAATTGAATGTTTAAAAATTAGGTAAAGTAGTTGAATTTTCAATCAAAAACTATAACCTTAAGCTGGAAATGCGAATAAGAAAAAGAGATAAACTCTTCCTTTCGATGCCTCACTTTAAAAAAAGCACTAATTCTTATTTTTTAAAGTATTTTAATATTATTATTTGCATTTTATTTTTTGTACGCTATGTGACATTTTATAGGGATTTTATTAATATCAATTTTTTTCTTCCAAAATTAGGTGCAGCTGGACCTCCAATGTATTTGAAGCCGTTCACCATAGCTGCCCGAGTAGATCGCGCCACTTTTTTCGTTAAAAACCTCGATGAGACGTCGTGCGATCCAACATTTTTACCAGCAAGCTTCGGAATAGCACTGAAAAACTGGCTGACAGCTTTACAAAAATATCCTAATTTTAAGGAGTATAACGTTTTTATAAAAACTTCAAATGCACGTTGCCAAACGCACACATAGTTCCGGCTCCTGGCGAAACCATTCCACAGATAGCCCTTGTGCATTTAGAACAAGATCTGTGGCTTGAAGCTCAATCTTTCCAAATTTATAATCTGCCTCATCCCCTTCAATTTCCTGATTATCGCAACCAAATTTTTATAACAATACCAACAACCCGTAAAATCTATACTGCAAAATTTAGAATAATTTCTACGCCAGCAAGAGCACGTCGACAAGAGGCACCACAGTCCCCACGTTCATCACATTCACAACAAACATCCCTTTCACAACAGTCAATTCAGTCACCATCTTTGATACTGGCACCACTTTTACTGCAGTCAGAAACATCATCGCAGTCACCGCCATCACCACAATCGCCAGAACTCTTTAGCTTTGAAGATTTCATGATGAGTATGAGACAACCCGAGTTTGAAGAATATTTTATGCATGCACACTCAGCCCCTTGAGCGTTTGCCATTCTTGAAGAACTAGGTCTAAGTCCCTGATCCGGTTAACATAAAAATTTTTCTCTGTACTTTGACCGGTGCTTTGGTGGTTTAGAATCCAACTTACACTGAGTGCCCCCTTCACAGAGGCTAATTACCTCCCAGAATGCAGGCTCCATTTTAAGGGAACTATCTTTAGGGGCAAATACTTGATTTTAAGAGGCACAATAAGCTATATATAACATGTTCTTGTATATCATTAATTCTTTCCTTGTTGGTGTGTTCGCGAATGATTTGATTTTGACAAGTTATGTATAATTTTGTTATCTTTAAATAAGGAAAATTTTCAGATGGTATAGAAATATCTAAACTTACAGCAGTCAATTTTTCGTCTGGTATAAAGAAAACGAACATCACTGTATTAGGAATAACGCGTTACGAGGTTAATCAGTTAGTTTCCTGTCTTTTCTTGATTTTTCGTTATTATGCATTTCTACAGCTCAAATTAATCAAATCGTAAATAAAGTTCAAATATTGCAACGTCATTTTTATAAATCGATCATTGCGACTTCGAGTATGTAAAGATCTCTCCTGTAAAGATCTCTCCTGCAAAGTTCTCTCCCGTAAAAACGACAAAATTCAAGGTCGCACCTCATGAATTTAGGTTTATGATACCAGGGTAAAAATGAAGATATCCGTAGGATATTCCGTGGATATGTAAATGTAATCTAATTATATCCTATGAGTTGTCGGATTTGCATTCACAATAATTATAGAAGCATCCTTGTCAAAAAAACTCTATAATTTTAATTCTAGGTAATATAGATATATCTGCTACATATTATGTAAATTGATTGGCATTAGTTAACTTTTTTGTCTTTTGCATTTATATTTTTGAACGTTGCTGAAATGAACGAAGAGAGCAATAAGGATGCTATAAGGTGATTTATAGAAAGATCACTTGTGTAAATTATAGCCTTGGAACAATAAAAATTTATTCTCAATTTCTTCCGAACCTAATGCTTTTATGTAATTAAACCTCTTTTGTGTTGATCCGAAAACTCAATGGGTAAAATTTGAGCTATTATTTTTTTTCAAAGATGAATTAAATGTCTTGGAAGAAAAAAATGCCCTAAATTTCCTTCGTAACTTATAATGTTTTTCAAAGAAACACGAAATATTTATTTATATATGCGTATAAGTTTTTAAAATTTTTAAATCAATTTTGTCGAGCGGTTCTTGTACTTGTTTCCAATATTATAAACATTTAAAAAAATCTATACGTAGAAATATTTCATTTAAAATTATTGTTATTTTAAATTTAAAACATAATTTTCGAAATTTTAAAAATTGAAAATTATTTTTGAAACTAATATTTTATTATTGTGTTTATAATCAATCAAATATATTTATAAAAAATTGTAATTGTTTAAATTCGGGAATTTTCCTATTCGGATATTTCATAATGAGGCAATTTTCTGCAACGAATTTCTTTTAATGTGCATAGTATTTAAATAAATATAAAAACCGTTTGCGAAAATCGAACTTTATATTTATATATGTTTTTTTAAAAATAATTATGAGGTATGGTAAAAAAGAGGGTAATTTTTTGGGTTCGAGGGGAATTGAAAAATTTACGAATAATAAATATGTTTAATTGATTACAAATACAATAATGAAATTTTTTATCATTACACTCAACTTCCAGTTAATTCAAAGCCTTTGAAATGAAAACAGTTCGGTTACGCCAAATTCCCCTTATCCCCACCAATGTCTATTGGGGCGAAGAAGATAAACGAATGCGCTTCATACACGTGCCGTGTGTATCTTTCTGTGCAGCTAAGAGTCACGTGTTGCTAAGTGGAGGGGATGTGAAATGCGAAATAACTAGGCGGTGTTTTTTGATATATCTAATCGTTGACATAACTGAGCTTAGACTTTACTGGAAGTTGAGTGTATTTGTAATGTTTAAAATTTCTAAAATGATTGTTTAAATTTAAAATTACAATCATTGTTCAGCTTGATCAGCTTATTAAGTACCGTAAGTAAAATATACTCGAAGATACTCAAAGATTTCCAGCCTCGTAAAAACCTATGTTTAGCGATACCCAAGAACAAATACGTGGACACAGCAGGTTTCTGTTGTCTCTGCGGTGCTTAATTTACATGAATCTCCTCGTCTCTCACAATTCTCAAAGAGGTTTGTTCAATCTAATTTCTTATCAGATTTAGGTCTCCAAAACCAAAATTTAAATACTCAACAAGGTCAAGATTTCCTGCATCGGAATAACCTACATTCATCGATACCCAGGAACAACGTAGTAGACGCAGCAGATTTCTGTTCCCATCGGGGTGCTTGATTTAAGTGAATCCCCTCACCTCAAATCATTCTCAAAGAGCTTTATTTATTCTTATTTTAGCACGTCAGATTAAGAAGGCTACATACAAAATGTCTTGTATGTATGCAATCTTTTCTGTCTGAAAATTCAATTATTTTTAGAAAATTTTGTTTTAATTGAAAGTTCATCTGCTTTAATACAAATTGCATCTGGCAACTGTTTAGTTGGATATTAAACTCTTTTGTCAACAAGTGATACCTTTTGGTTAAAAATTATATTTTTTTACGCAAATTTAACTATTTCGTAGAAAATTTAATTTTAGTTACAAATTTAGATTTTGGTAATGACGCATGAACTGAAATCTTTTCTAAATAAAAGTTTAACTTTAGCAAAAAGGTATCTTGTTTTATTCTAAATTTATTTGCTTGAGTACAAATTTCATCTTTTAACATGAATTTTTTATCAAAAATAATTAAAAAATAAATTAAAGTTTTTAAAAAAATTTAGAATATCTCTAATTGATTACAATTACAACGAGATAATCAGAAAAAATATACAATACCATAATGTTTTACAGGATATTATTAATCAGATAATTCCTTACAGTTGTTATTAAAAAATTAAAAAAACTATTTAGTTCGTTACAATTGTTTTTAAATTTTGGAATATTCTTTTACTATGTCAATAATTAACATTTAAGTGCTGATCTTTAACATAAAATTTAATTTAAGCAGAAGACTATAATTACAATATGCAAACTAAACGGTTTTTTCAAACGAAAATTAATGGTAACATCAATTATCAGTAATTGTAATAAACAATGTATTTGAGTTGTTATCATCGTTTTTGGAACCGTTCTATTTTTATTTTTATTTTTTTAAAGATCGGAATCTTTTTTGTTTAGTTTAAAAATAATTAGCAACAATTGTTGTACTACAGGAAAATCTAAAATTTTTAACTTGATGTATAGAGTAAAAATATTGTAGAAAATGTGCAACTAAACATTTTTAAATGCAAATAATAAGAAGCATAAATTTTAAATTTATATTATTTAAACAATTATTTAGAATTTTAATTGAAACATTTCAAAAAAGTTTAACTCGTTCCAATTTCTTTTAAAGATCGAAATATTTTTTGTTCACCTTAAAAACAATTAATAAATAAGTATTGCACTATACAAAAAGTTAAATTTTAAACGAGAGATTATGGTTATAATATTTAATTAGACTAATAGTTATAGTATAGTGTAATTAACCTTGACGCCTAATTTTCAATAAGCTTTATGAATATTAATAAAAAGGAAATTCATTAAAATTTACAATTTTCACAATTTGTAATGCTAACTTATGTTAACGTTGTATATCGAACTTTTTCAGCCAATTCTAAAGCAGTAAAATTTTCTCACAGTTGATCATTTACGAGAAAAAAGGTGTGATCAAATTTAAATTTTGAAATATTTAAAAAAAAATGTAAGAACAAATTAAAAGAAAACTTCACACTTTGCACCATTTGAAAAAAAATGTTGATATTGACTTTGAAATTTTTGCTGCATCACTTATTTCAACAACAGAAGAAAGAGGTCTATTTTTTAGAGCATGTTAAGTTTTTAATTTTGGTTCGAAATTTATAAAATAAATTATTATATGTACAAAAATTATATGTTATAAGTGTTTTAGATTGATCTAGAATTCTTGTTTTATGTAGCTAAGTAACATGTCTTTTCCGCAACACTGCTCCGACCCAGGTTACTGATCAATCACTCTAGCAATCACCCCAAATGAAGATCCTCACAAAGTTGTCATGTGAGGTTCCCCACTTGAGTCTATTAGTATCCAAGGTCTTTTGTTTCAGGCGTCATTAACTCTACTGTCACTCTTCTTATTAACTATTTTTCGCCATACTTTTCTGTCCTGGCATACTTCTCTAGCTTCTTTAACGTCCCTTCTAACTAGGGTTTCGTTCACACATTCTAACCATTCTTTCCGCGGTCTGCCTCTAAACACGCTGCCATTTACTTTAACTTGATATACTTGTTTCGTTAGTCGTCCATCCTTCATTTTCTCAATATAACCGAACAATCTTAGCTGATTTCTTTCCCATGTGTCTGACTTTGTCCATCACAGATGTTAATGATTGGTATTGCATTCAGAACCCCTCATTGCCCTTATATATTTGACTAGCTCTCTTAGTCTTTCATCCGTAATAACAAATTCAATTATACTATGGCTATTATCTTCAGAGCAGGTGTAAATGTGGATCATTTTATGCCGAAAACAAGTATTTGTAATTAACAGAACCTTTTCTAAGCATAAGCCAACTAATTTTTCTCCGTTATAGTTTGTTCTTGAAACCCTAATATAACCTAACGAATAATTCTTCTTGTTTGTTAAAATAAATAAAAAAGGAAACCGCTAACATCTGTGATCAAACATCCTTCTTCTACCTCAAAAAGCCATATCAAAAGTAAAGAATGTTTGTAATGTACTAGAAGTGCTAAGAGATAAAGTGTAAAGCAGTTGCTTATCGCCTCACTCCTGACTCAGAATTTTTGAAGAATTAGTTTGAATTTTTTGAAAACTTCGGAAAAAATGAGGATTTTTGCGGTTTTAATTCATCTGCTATTCGGGGGTTCACTTCGTTTTACCTGTAAGTTTAATGAAATATTATAAATAATATTAATTATATTATTATTATATAATATTGGTCTTAATTTCAAAGCAAGAAGAATTTAAGAAACGCTTTAAAATTGTAACTTTAATGAATCATAAATTTTTGCAGGAGAATTGAATAATTCTGTAAAAAATTATATTTGGTTGAAAATTAACTTTTTTTTGATAATTCGTAGTCTTCGGTGAAAATTTTATTATTTTTGGTAGCGATTAGAGCTGCCTGTGTAAGTTCTTCTTAAAAAAGATAATGTTTGAATTTTTTACAACATAAAAATTTTAATTACAAATTAAACAGAGTTTAGTTAATTAAAAAAAACAATTTGCAATGAAACTGTTGAAGCCAAAACCAAAAAAGATTCATTTTTAATCAAAAAGTTGCATTTTTGCATAGAAGCTTTGATTCATTAATTGCTTAATGTTATTTAAAATTGATGTTACCAATAATATGCGCTAAAAAAATATGTAATTGTTTTTTTTCAATGATCTGTTTATGAAAGCGATTTACTAGGAGTAATTCCCCGCTCGTGTTTCATAAATAAACTCGAGGCGCAAAAACGTTCCTTGTTAATTGCTTCCTAATGGTGTTTTGACGAGCTCGCTTTTCCATAAGTCACAACACTTGAGGCGAAGCTGCTGATTGGAAAATTTTCCATCACGCGCCAGCCTCGTGTTTAAGGTGGTCGAACAAGAAGATCCCTTTCCTTGTGCTGGAGAAGTCTCATAAACGTTCCATCCACGCACGAACACATAAACCCAACCAATCACGTGCAACCTGACGTACTGCTGTGGTCTGGGGCGATACTTGTCAAGGAAGTTGCGAACTGGTGTAGATAGCGACGCACTTGTGTGCGTCAAGGGGTTAGCACAAGAAAATACTTGCGCAGTATGCTGGAGACAGCTCACCCACGATCCGTCCGTGCACACACACAGAGCGCCCATAAATCGCGTGCGAACTGTTGCGCTGCTGCGCTGCAATTGGTTGGCGCTCTGTGTGCGTGCACTGCACTGCACTGCACTGTACAGCAAAGATTTTCTTGTGCGAACACCATTATCGACAGGCCTGGGCAGCATGTGCGCGCTTCTGACCTACCTTTTCTCTTTTCACTTAAAGAAAGTAGCCAGGTGAACCGGGGAGTTTCATTTTTTCCTAATTTTGGCATTATTCTATTACCCGCTTCAAAAATCTAAGCGGTGCGCGATACACTTTGACGAGAAAATGGGACGCTAGAGGCGGTAGCTACAGCCCTCCATTCGCCACTCGATTGGACGGCAACTCCGGGCCAATCCGCTGGCCGGTGTCCACTCCCCGTCTCCCCTCAGGCTCGCGCGAGACAAGCATAAAAACAGGCGTTCGCGACGATCGACACAAACTCTTGCTCCGACTATCTATTGGGTAACGTCAGTCCCTCGATATTCTTTGGTACTTTCGTACCATTTTTTTTGGCTACGGACTACATAATTTTAAATTAATTAAAATTTTCTTTTACTCTCCTCTTCCTCTTCCTTCAACAGTGGTCGGTAAGCTCTCTTGCAGCTTCGATACCTTCTCTATCTCTTTTTTCCGAGTTGGGCACGCTCTCTCGCATCTACGTCAACCTCTCTCTACATATCTTCCTTCGGAGGCTGGTTAGCTATATCTCTCTTCCGAGGCCGGTAAGCTCTTTTTGCAGCTCGGTTATTCTCTCTATCTGCCTAGGTCGGTACGCTTTTCTTACAGCTCCGAAAATCTCTTAATCCTTAGTTCTTTGCCTGGACAAAGCCAAAAACATTTCAGTCCTAGCAAAAAAACCCGTCGCCGCCTAGCAACTCTCCGCGACACTTTCCAGTCCAACATTCGCTTCGAGGATTCGCCCTCTTCCGCCTCCTTCACTACCCTCCAACCTCCCGCTTCCACTTTTCCACACCTATTCCATTGTTTTCCGCGGCATTAGGACGCCCGGATACCTCCGGGCGCTACGATACCCTGGAAACTCAATTGACTTCCGCGCTCAACTCGCTCTCCTTCCAAGCGCCTTAGACAGGAGAAGGATGCAAAAATCGTCCGCAAGGAGAATGACGATAAATTCTCGCCCATAACTCCTCTTTTTAAGTACCTTAATCTCAAAGGCGTACCTAGACTAAGCCTTAACTTTTAATCCGGGTGGAATCTCCTTCCCACTCCCTATTCTAACTTGGGCGACGTGCTTGTAGGGCGAGCCCTGTACCTCCAGGTACGAGCGGTTCCTACACAGCACTGACAATTGGGCTTCGGTTCCAGCTGGAACAGGCCCACACCAGTGGACCACTAGACAGTGGATTCATTCATAGACGGGTTGCAGGCTTGGCGAGACCTCCTCTCAGCAAAAGGCGTCACTCGTACTGAGCAAGCACCTCCGATAAGCCGCCGAGTAGAACAGAAGTCGATGAACATACTCGACCACTTCCTCCGCCAGAACAACCGCAGGTTGCCAGTTCGAGCCTTGCTTTCTTCTCGCTCAGCCTGAGCGAACCATCTCTGGCACCACATAACAACAAGCTGCGCTTTTTCCGGAACCGGCTTGCAGCTAACCGGAACTTACAGTGCGCCAGTGGAGGATCATACGAACAACTTCAGATCCATTCGAGTCTCAATTTATAATCCACACCCCGACTTGTACCAAAATATTGCAATCTTTAAAAATTATTGTAATCAATCAATTTTATTAAGAAAATAATTCTATTTCAACTAAATAATAACGATTGTAATCAAAGAATAATTGAAATTGTTTCAATACTTTTACTAATTTATTTAATAATTTTAATTAAGCTTAATTTAAAATCAAAAATATAATAGTAGAATTTTTACCAAAAAAAAATTAATTTTCAGGACAAAAATACGAGTTTTCTTCAAACAATTATATTTTTAACTTGATCATATAAATTTTTAATAGCAAAGTTAATTTACAGCCAAATAGTTAAATTTTCAAATAAACTGATAATATTTTTAATTTCTTAAAAGCTTACATAATATTCGTTAGAGAAATAATTTTAAAAAAGTATATTTAAAATTTGCACGCCAATCTTAAGAGATGTTTGATATTTTCTTAAAACCTTCTAAATCGTTCAGAAGCTTCAAATTTCTATTTTAAACCCTTCTGACATCTACAATCTGTAAAAAAAAAATTGTATCTCCTAATAATTATAAAGTAGGTTTTAAGATTTTTCAAAACCACCTAATAATATCTTCTTCTAATATTACTCGTTGGCTTCTTTTAAATCCTGCAAAATTGAAAAATTGCTTTAAAATCTTTAAGATTTTTTTTTAAATTTTTGAAATATTTTCAAATGTTAAAAAAAATTGAACACTTTTTTTAAATTTATGTTTGCACGCAAAAAATAATTTAATGTTACATCTGAAATCTTTAAAAAAGGTCTATACTCTCGAAATTTTTCAAAATTCTCGACATTCTTCTGTTGTTTGAATGCTTTTAAAAAGTAGATTTTGCTATTATTATTATATAATACGGTAATTTTTGAAAATTTAGCAAAAAAAATATTTAAAAAGTTGCCTTTCAGATACTTATTCGCCAATTTATAAATTAATTTACAGGGATATAAAATCATTTTCTAGTAAGAAAAACATCAAGAATTTTCCTAAAAATCTCATGGGAATCTGTTTATTCTCATAAAAAATAAAAAATGGTTTGAAGGCTTGTAAATTTTTTGTTCGAATTCTTTGAAAATATAAATTTATAACAAAATTCGAAATAGTTTTAGGTTTAAAATTTTTTTTTCTCTTTTTGAAACTTGTAAATATCTTTTGAACTTAAACCTAAATTTTCTTATGAAGGCTATTTAAAAAAATTTTAATAACATTTTTATTGCAATATTTTAATAATATGACTGAAAACTCATCTTACCAATAATTGGAACTTAAAAAAAAGTTTAATTACATATAATTATAAATTTTATTTTTCCTAAGCTAATATGAAACTGGTTGGTTGAAAACTAATCTGTTTATCTTAAGGCTTAAACAGATTTATTGAAAATTCCTTGTTGTTTTTTTGATTTATTTAACTTCTTTTAATTTATAATTAAAACATTTTTCAGTTTAAATATTAACTATTATATTTCTAATGAGAATTCACCTATTTTGATTAAAAATTCTCCAGATTGGCTGCAATATTTGTTATTTTTTTAAATACACATCTTACTCAAGATTAATCTCTTTTGGCAGAGATTTTATCATTTTTGTTTAAAAGGCAAACCACCTGTCTGAAAATCCGTTTTTTAGTGCATTGAACTGTTTTTAATTTCAAATTAAAACACTTTTTGTTTCATAATTGAATGTTTAAAAATTAGGTAAAGTAGTTGAATTTTCCATCAAAAACTATAACCTCAAGTCGGAAATGCGAATAAGGAAAAGAAATAACTCTTCCTTTTGACGCCTTACTTTAAAAAAAGCACCATTTCTTATTTTTTAAAGTATTTAAAAAAATTATTATTTCTTATTTTTTAAAGTATTTAAAAAAATTATTACTTGCATTTTATTTTTCGTACGTTATGTCACATTTCATAGGGATTTTATAAATATCAATTTTTTGCTTACAAAATTAGGTGCAGCTGGACCTCCAGTGTTTTTGAAGCCGTTTACCATTGCTGCCTAAGTAGACCACGCCAATTTTTTTGTTAAAAACCTCGAGGAGACTTCGTGCAATCCAACATTTTTACCAGCAAACTTTGGAATGGCACTCAAGAACTGGCTAAAATGTTAAAAAAATTATCCTAATTTCAAGGAGTATAACGTTTTTATAAAAACTTCAAATTCTCGTTGTTTCGTTTCAAAAACTAAGCACGCACACACCAACGCACATATAGCTCCAGCTCCTGGCAAAACAATTTCACAGATAGCCCTTGTGCAATTAGAACAAGATCTGTGGCTTGAAGCACAATCTTTCCAAATTTATAATTTCCTTCATCCCCTCCAATTTCCTGATTATCGCAACTAAATTTTTATAACAATACCAACAACTCGTAAAATCTGTACTGCAGAATTTAAAACAATTTCTACGCCAGAGGAAGCACATCGACGAGAGGCACCACAGTCCTCACATTCATCACATTCACAACAAACATCCCATTCACAACAGTCAATGCAGTCACCAGAACTCTTCAGCTTTGAAGAATTCATGATGAGTATGAGACAACCCGAGCTTGAAGGATATTTTATGCATTTAGACTCAGTGCCTTGAGAGTTTAGCATTCTTGAAGAACTAGGTCTCAGTCCCTGAGCCAGTTAACTTACAGCATTAAATTTTTCGGCTGATATAGAGAAAATGAACATTCTTGCATTGGGAATAATGCGTTGCGAGGTTAGTTACTTAGTTTTTAGCCTTTTCTTGCCTCTTTGCTATTATACATTTTTACAGCTTAAATTAGTCAAATGTTAAATAAAGTTCTATTATTGCAACGTCATTTTTATACCTCTCTCATTGTGAATTCGAGTATGTAAATATCTCTCCGTTAAAGATCTCTCCTGCAAAGATCTCTCCTGTAAAGATCTCTCCTGTAAAGATCTCTCCTGCAAAGATCTCTCCTGTAGAGATCTTTCCTGTAGAAATCTCTCCTTTAAAGATCTCTTTTACAAAGATCTTTCCTGTAAAGATCTCTCCTGTAAAGGTCTCTACTGTACAAATTTCTCCTGCAAAGATCTCTTCGGTAAAAATGACAAAACTGCAGGTCGCACCTAATGGATTTAGGTTTATGATACCAGGGTGAAAATGCAGATATCCCTAGGATATTCAGTGCACATTTTGTCTATCTTATTTATATTTTTCAACGTTGCTTTAATTAACGTTTAGAGCAATAAGCTTGCTAAAAGGTGATTTATAGAAATCTTTTTATAACTCACCTTTTAGCATTCAAAAGAATGAAAAATAAAAAAAATATTTCCCTAAATTTCCTCCGTTCCTTATAATGTTTTCCATAAAAGCTCGAACTATTTATTCATATATACATATATATTTTTAAAATTTTTAAATAAATTTTTACGAGCGATTCTTGTATTTGTTACAAATACTATGAACATTAAAAAATGCGTTATCTAGAAATATTTTATTTAAAATTATTGTTATTTTAAATTTAAACAATAATTTTCGAAATTTTAAACATAGAAAGTTATTTTTGAAACTAATAGTTTATTATTGTATTTGTAATCAATAAAATATATCTATAAAAAATTGTAATTGTTTTAATTCGGGAATTTTCCTATTGGGATATTTCATAATGCGGCAATTTTCTGTCACGAATTTCTTTTAATGTGCATAGTATTTAACAAAATATAAAAAGCGTGAGCAAAAATCGAATTATAAATTTATATATATTTTTTTGAAAATCATTAATTGTCGAATTGTCGAATTATAAAATATCCGAATTTGAAAATTCATAAATTGTACAATTTTCTACTTCAGAGAATTACAATTTTTCTTAATATGTTTTATTGATTACAAATACAATAATGAATTTTTTAAGTATATTTTTTTATATTTAAAAAATTTTAAACTTATTGTGTGACTTTAAAATAACAATAACTTTTAATAAAATTTATCTAAAACAAGAATTTTTTTAATTCGGGAATTTCTTTCTTCGGGTTTTTTCAGTCGTCGCTTGTTTCCTTCTAAATTAAATTTTTTGATGAAAATGTATATTATCGTCTTAAAAATTAAATTTTTTGAAAAAAGTCATCTTTTTGGCGTTAAAATTCATCTTAATTAAAATTAATATGAAAATTCAAAAAAGTTTTCCAAGAATTTGAATAATATTTTAATTCCAATTGCTATTATTCAGTTAAAAATGTAATCAATTTCTTTATTTTTTTTTTTTAATAAAATATTTTTGTAAAAAAGATGTGTAATTCTTTGAAAAAATCAACTGTTTTCTAGAAAATTCCTCTCTTTTCCTTGAAAATTGCAATTTTTTCTTTTTTGACTAAAAAATGTTTCTTGATAATATTCAGAATATTTTGTTAAAAATTTTTTTTTCTTTATCAAAAATTTATCTTTTGAATTAACATGTTCATCTTTCTGGTGCGAAATTGCAAATGCTTCAAAAGTTTTATTGAATTTTTTTTTTATTTAAACTTAAAATAATGAGTAAAATATGCAATTAAAGTGGTATTTTAAACGCGAATGATTAGTAACATAAATTTTCAATAATATCCATAAAATAATGTATCAAAAATGTTATATAAAATTTTTAAAGTAGTTTAAATTCATGACAATTGTTTTCAACGATCGCATATCTTTTTTCTTCACTTTAAAAGTAATTGACAAAAGAAAGTTGCAACTATAGAAAAAATCTTTAATCTCAGCGAGATATAAAGAGTGAAAATGTTATTAAATTTTTTAAGGCAAATCATTGCTAACATGAATTAACAATTAATATTAATTAAAAAATGTATTAAAGTTCTCGTATAAAATTTCCAAACTTTTTAAATTGATCATAATTCTTTTTAAAGATCACAATATATTTTGTTCGCGCTGTAAGTAACTAAAAAAAATTGTTGCACCATAAGAATATTTTTTGAAGAGATAATAAGTAAAACAATGCAATTAAATGTTTTCTGTTAACGCACATCATTGATAACATAAGTTTTCTATAATAATAATCAAATAATTTATTAAAGTTTTTATCAAAAAATTGAAAAAGAATTTTAATTAGTTAGCAATGTTTTTAAAGATAGCACTCTTTTTTGTTCACTTTACAAATAATTAACAATTAAATGTTTAAATATAAACAATTTTTAATTCATATAAAAGAAAAGGAGTTAAATAAGGAACTAAACTATTTTTTGAAACGAAAATTAATGGTAACGTCAATTATCAATAATTTTATTTAAAAAATGTATTAAAATTCTGAAAAATAAATTTGAAAATTGTTGACATTTAAAAATTTCTTTTTAAAAAGCGCAATATTTTTGGTTGAGTTTAAAAATAATTAAAAACAAGTGTTGCACTATAAGGATGATTACAAACTGTAGCTTGATTTATGGAGTGAAAATGTTGTCGAAAATATGCGATTAGGCTTTAAAAAAACATTAGTAATATGAATTTCAAATTGATATTAATAAAATAATTATTGAGAATTGTTAATAAAGTATTAGAAAAAAATTTTAATTCGTTATAATTTTTTTGACATATCGAAATATTTGAAAACATTCAATTAAACTATTTTTTAATCGCAAATTATAGGTAGCATGAATTTTTAATAATATTTAAAAAACTCTTTGTTAAAGTTTTAATCTTCAATAATGATTATAAATGTTAATAAGAAGAAAACTGATTAATTTATTAAACAATGAAAATAAATTAAATTTATGTATATCTTAAGTGCGACATTTTTTCTAAGTATTTGTAATAATGCAATGTATATAATGAAATATACAAAAGGCTATCCAAAATTTTTGTGTCGAAATATTTTTGTATTTAAATTGTGAAATTTTTGAAATAAAAATCTTTGCACAAATTACAAGAAAATTGCACCCTTTGTCTTATTTTACAAAATTTTCATATTTTCTTTTTTAATTGTTTTCATTTTTACACATAAACACGAAAAATATTGTATTAAAAAAAAAACAGTAAATAAGGAAATTGATAAGATCAGTGATCAAACAGTCATTTTGTAAAGCATTTGCTTCTCGCATCATTCCTGACTAGAATTTTTGAAGAATTAGTTCTAATTTTTTTGAATAATTGCGTTTACTCGGAAGATATAAGGATTATTTTGGTTTTTCTTCTTTTTCTACTCGGGGGGTTGCTTCGTTTCACCTGTAAGTTTCATAAAATATTATAAATAATATTTATAACAAATATTTGTCGTATGTTTTTTCAACATCTGAAAGACTGATTTTTTTATCCAAAAAATACAAATTTTTAACAATACGGTTAAATCCTTAAGGCAGTTCTCATGCCAATAGTGAGATAACTTAAAAAAAAATTTTTTTATGATTTTAAAAATTAAAATATAACTGATTTTGTTTGAAATAAGAAACATTATTTTTTATAAAAAATATTAAAATTCACATGAAAAATACATTTATTGTAACCATGCTTTTTGCTATTGAAATGTTTCTAAAAATCGGTTTTTACCAATTTTTGAAAAATGTTTGCATATTAATAAATGAAGGCATATATTTTATTTCGAGAAAACATTCTTTGCAACTATGATGTTTACAATTTAAAAAATAATAAAATAATCTTAAAAAATAACTATTTATTTAATAAATATTTTCTTAAGAAAAAATAGTTCTATCGAATTCATCCATAGAAAAATTTACTTTCCAAATTAGAAATAGTACAGTCATAGACAATGTTTTCCCGGTGAAACAAGCCGTCATTCATTAAAATTATTTTTTTATTATTTACTATTATTAATTATTAATTTATTTAAGTTTAAAAATTTTTTTCAAAATAATCTCTTTCATTTGAACTGAAATCAGTTCCTAACCAAAAATGGTGAGATTTATACAAAAAGAAATCATTTTGCAAACTAAAAAAGATGACTATAATTACAAAATATGAATTTGGATCATGTAGATAGTAACATTTGATAGTTTAAATAAACACTGAAGTTTATTTTTCAATTCTAAAAAATATATCGTTGTAAAACTGTAAATTTTTCTTTGAAAATTATTTATTGGGCTGTTTAATTTTTTTAGTTTTACAGAAATGATAAAAATGTAGTTTCACCGACCAAACGTAAAAATGATTATTCTTTCTTTTTTATCATTCTGGCATTATTTTACATGAGAAAGAAGTAGAGAAGGAAAATTATTTTAAGTTTTATATTTAAGAACTCGTAATAAATATAGAAAATATGAAAAAATTTGAAATCTAAAAACAAATACATTTTTCTTCGCCATTATATTTATGTGTGATTCTAAAATCAAGAGTCATGTTGGAACTGAAGCCTTGACTGAGACAACGCTGTATCACCAAAAACAGATTACCTCTTCAAGTTTTTCTGTTTTTTTCTGTCAAATAATTTCGTTCATAGTTTAAAGTTTATTAAAAATGAAAAATATGATATTTAATTTTTCAATCGAAAACAGTTCAATTTGTCCGCAAAAGACAATTTTTTAACCATATGAATAAATTTTTAACAAAAACAGAATAATTTGAAGAAAAAAATCTTTACATTTAGAACTAAGAACCTAAATATTTAAATAAAATTTCTAATCTTCAATCAAAAATCTCAAACGTTTTATTTCAAACAAACTATCTTTGTATTAAAAAAAAAGAAAAGAGTTAAATGTACCAGAAAAAGACGAATTTGCAACAAACATATTGAATATGAAAGCAGGAAAGATTAATTTTTAAACATGCTGTTGCATTCTTACTCCACAATTTTTTTTTGAATTATGTAAAAATTATTGTAAATAAAAAATAATTTAAAATCTTTATAACAGTATATTAAAAAGTTTTATCAATCTGTTGATGCCTTGCTAATTCTTGTAAAACCTTTGAAAATTGCTGAATAGGAAATTTCCCAAATAATAAAATTCACCAATAATAAAATTGCCAAAAATTCAAAATACTAAATTGGAAAATTTCGGAATAATAAAATTCTCGAATAATACAATTCCTGAATTGATTTTATTAATGATTTTCAAACACAAAAAATTTTTTTAAAAAATGATTATTATTTCAAATTCAAACAAAAATTTTAGAAATTTTGATTAATAATAATCAAGCAAACATATTTATAAAAAGTTGTAATTGTTTAAAGTGGAAAATTTTACAATTCGGAAAATTTCAAATTCGATTATTTTATAGTTCGACAATTTTCTCTCAGGAATTTAATTTTCTGCGACTTTTCAGTCGTCTCATTGCGAATAATAAATTTCCAAAAATTAAAAATACGGAATTGAAAAATTTCCGAATAATGAAAATGCTTGAATAATAAAATTATCGAATGATACAATTACCGGAGTGGAAAATTTCCGAAAAATAATATTCCCGCAATTAATAATATTACTTAATTGGAAAATTCCTGAAAAATAAAATTTTCAAATTATAAAATATCTGAATTTCAAAATTACCAAATCTAAATAAGTACAATTTTTTAATAAAATATTTATTTTATAAAAAGGTTTCTTCTCCCGATCTCTTCAGTAGCTTAATGGGAAGGTACATGACCAGTAATCTCAAGTTCTGGGGTTCGATTCCCAGTGGAAGGAAAGGAGAAAATCTTATTTTAAGAAAAAATTTAATCGAAAAAAATTTCTGATTCATAACTCAATCCAGAATCTAAAAAAGTGAAACAATTCGGTTATTCTCTGATGATAATACTGAATTATTGAATAATGGTATACTTAAATTGTCAGTTTGGAAAATTTTTTTTTTTACTTAATTTCGGACAAAACAGCTAAATCTGAAATCATTAAATTTATTTTAAAAAAAAACTTTTAACAAGCCTGAATAAAATCACTGATTTATTTTTTAAAGCTGCTGGACCTCCCGTATTTTGGAAGCCATTCACCGTTTCTGTCCAAGTAGACAGCGCCACTTTTATCGTTAAAAAACTTGAGGAGACGTCATGCAATCCAAAATTTTTACCAGCAAGCTTTGCAATCGCACTAAAAGATTGGCTGACACCTTGGAAAAAATATCCCAATTTTGAGGAGTATGACGTGTTTATGGAAACTTTAAATTCTACTTGTTTCGTTTCGAAAACTAAACACGGACGTACTAATGCACACATATTACGGGCTTCTGGCAAAACCACTCCGCAGTTCGCCTTTGTGCATTTGGAACAAGATCTATGGCTTGAAGCTCAATCTTTCCAACTGTACAATATACTTCATTCACTCAAATTTCCCGATTATCGGAACAGAATTTTTATAACAAAACCAGCAACTCGTAAAATCTATACAGCTGAATTTAAAACAATTTCTACACCAGATAAAGTTCAGAAACGAGAGTCACCACAATTACCAGAGTCACCAGAATTCCTAAGCTTTGCAGAATTCATGTTTGGTGTGAGACAATCCGAGAATGAATGAAAAAGATTTTTTACACTTTGCCTTGCTTTAAATAAAATGTGCTTATAGATCATAAATTTTACCCTAGTTGGTGTGTTCGAGAATAAATTATTTCAGTCAGTAAAGATCTCTCCTGTAAAGATCTCTACTGTAAAAATCTCTCCTGTAAGGATCTCTCTTGTAAAGGTCTCTCCTGTAAAGATCTCTTCTGCAAAGATCTCTTTTGTAAAGGTTTCTACTGTAAAGGTTTCTACTGTAAAGATCTCTCCTGTAAAGTTCTCTTCTGTAAAGATCTCTACTGTAAAGATCTCTCCTGCAAAGATCTCTTTTGTAAAGGTTTCTACTGAAAAGGTTTCTACTGTAAAGATCTCTCCTGTAAAGTTCTCTTATGTAAAGACCTCTACTGTAAAGATCTCTCCTGTAAGGATCTCTCTTGTAAAGGTTTTTCCTCTAAAGATCTCTTCTGCAAAGATCTCTTCTGTAAAGGTTTCTACTGTAAAGATCTCTCCTATGAGTTCTCTTCTGTAAAGAGGTCGAAGCATTTGCTTTTTTTAAATAGTATTTTAAAAGAAATCGGACAGTTTTGAATTGGTTTAGTTGAGTAAAAACCCCTAAATTAAAAAAAATGTAATAGTTACAAAAATAATGTTGGTCAAACCTCTTCCCCGTTCCAAAGTGTCTTGGGGCGGGATGTCACCCCTTTATTTAGTCACAAAAATAATTTTGGTCAAACCTCGTCTCTTTTGGAAGGTATCGTGGGGACGGGAAATCACTCCTGTATCCGGTCACAAAAATAATGTTGGTCAAACCGCTGTTCCTTTCCAAATGATCTAACTATATCACAACAATAGTAATGTAATAATGTAATAAAAATTTAATAAAGTACTTTATACAAATTCTATTCTGTCCAATAAAGGTTATGTCATAATGTACCGGCAGAGAATCTTTTGCCGGTACCAGCGGAACATCCACTGCCTAAAAAGACATCTTTTATAGTAGCAAAGTCGTTTTTAGATTATCATCATTTATGATTGAGGCAGTATTAGAATTGTCAAAAATTTGACAAGACAGTTTTTCAACTCATAATTTTTTCGATAAAATTAAAATGATCAGAAATATGGCATTTATAAGATTTAAAAAATCAATTAAAAATCCAAGTTTTAAGCTAATGAAAGCATGATACGAGAAAATGTAAACAGGAGAAAATGGTTTGCTTTTTATGAACTTCACAAGATGATCGAAAAAATATTTGGAATTTCTGGAAAACTCGAAAATTCAAATTTTGATTCTACAAAAAAAACGAATGATCAAAAGATCCAAATTATGGTGAAACTATGTAAGATATGAAAAAGATGTATCAACAAAAATTGTTATTGTCAAAATAGATCTGCAAATTTGTTGATATTCAGTTCTTGATAGGACAAGTAATTCTTTTTTTATTCGGAAATTATAACATTGAAAATCATAAAATCAATTTTTAGGAAAACGACACAAGTGACAAAAAAAAATTTTAAAGAAAATTGTTAACCAGAAAAAGAGCTACAAGTTTGTTAAAAATAACTTTTTGATAGGATGCCTTGTTTTTGTTTCAATTATAAAGAATAATATTAAAAATAAAATTGAAACATTTTGTAGAAAACCGACAAAAGGTATGAAAACAAATTGGTAGAAATAAAAAGAGAATCTTTCATCCAAAAAAGGCATACGAATTTGTTATAATTTATTACACTCTTAACATTTTAATTGAGAAAGTATTATAATCCTCCAAATTTGCACGAAATTAAGAAAAATACAAAAAAAATTATTCATAAGAAATTACAGATTTCAAAAAATCCCACAAAATTTCTGTTAATGATTTTTTTAATAAGATGATAAATAAATAAATTTGAACACTTTATATTTAAAAAATGTACTTTTGTCCGCCAAATAAAATTAATAATTATTAGCTTTAACACACTAGTATGTAATGAACAAATATAAGAAAAATTATTTCAACTTTTATTTTTATTAACTGGTAGTAATTATGCTATGTGTCAAATATAGTAGTTGAGAACGACTGGGAAATTAAAGCAAGGGTCGACTCGATCTCCACTTAATTTTTTAAAAGCAAATTGAGTGAAGGTCCTACGTGACCACTTGACGATTTCAGAGCTTCACAAACGACGAGTTTACTCCGGAGGGCCAAATAACAGCTTTTAGTACGCAAACTTGCCTTGCTGACAGCTTGAACGTCAACATGGGCCGCAGGTCAGGCACGTACGCCAGCTATCTCTATCTCTCTCACTCCTATGCGCAACCTTTTCTCTTCCTTTTCCTCTATCTCTCTCTCCTTCTTTCACTTTCTGGCCCATGGAAAATTGCCTCCGGGGAGCTCAACCAGCACTCGGATCGAATACTCTTTTAAGCTCGTTTTTAAATAAATATTGTTTCCAGCTATCAAACTAAGGAATTTAAATAATCACCGATTCAATTAATTACGTTTTATTCGTCTCAGCTTCTTCGCTCTTTCGGGAAAATGATGATGGGGTAGATTTTAGCCTTTTTTTTAATTATCATGAGTTTTACTTAATTGTAGGTATTTTTAATTATTAATTAATGTTAGCCTAGGAATTATTAGATTTCAGATAGTATAGAGTTGACGCGCGGACGGTCGAAGCAGGCGGGCCTGGCTGACGACCCCCTACGCTTGGTTGCGACTTCGTTGCCGCTCTTGCACGCAATCGGGGGACTCTAACGTTGTCCCCACCGAAACGCCGCTCGGCAGCTAGCGAGAGTCAGGAGCGATTTGAAAGAGTCTGTCGTTTTACGAGTCTTACGAAGAGCAAACACGCGCTTCTTCGCTCCGTGTACCGATATCTAGAATAAACCACGATTAAAACAAAAAAAAAGAAAAGTTCGTTATTAGTTTCTTTTTCCGAGCTCGACGCTCAGGCCGTGCACCTTTTTTTAATTTTTTTTTTGTGAAAGAATTTCAGCTCCTTTGGTGGTGAT
Organism: Druon quercuslanigerum; assembly: GCA_010014905.2. Classification (NCBI taxonomy): domain Eukaryota; kingdom Metazoa; phylum Arthropoda; class Insecta; order Hymenoptera; family Cynipidae; genus Druon; species Druon quercuslanigerum. The sequence continues at coordinate 3,257 of JAAAKG020156126.1, read as the reverse complement.
CCAGAAATAGTGAGTGAAAGTGTCAGTGAAAGTGGGAGTGTGTCGTGTCGCCGTGTCCTACGTCTGGCTACTACCACCGTCGCTTCACGGATTCAACGTGCGTCGTGTCGCCAGAAAAAACCCTTTGATGACAAGGCCTGTGCAGAACATGCGGGCATCCAAGCGCACGCTGAAGCGACGGGCGCAACGAGGTAAACACGCCTCTTGCTGAGCCGACTGGGAACGGTACCCTCCATCAGCCGAATCATCCAGCCTTTGCTCAGGGGAGCGAGTAACTCTCGTCGAGGGAACGCGTTGTGCGGTTAATTCCACGCCTTCATCATCCGCCGGACGGGCCAGGGTAGCCGTCTCGCGTCAAGCATCGACGGATTCGGGACAGGTCTTAGAAGCCGTCTCACATCATCGTCAACAGGAGCCATGGCCGGCCCGAGGTGCCGCCTTGACAAGTGACAGTTTCGCCAGCAACGATCTCAGGGGGCGCGTCAATCGTCCTCGAACTGAGAGCGGCGAGGTAGGCCGGAGGTGCTACCTCGAAGAGAATCGGCAGGCTTGCCGGGAGCAAAGAGAGAGAGAGAGAAGGAGACAGAGAGGAGAACTGGAGAAAACTCGGCGTGCCGCCGCCCGCCAAATAACAGAGGAAGCTCGCCTCGCTGCCGCCCGACAGTAGGAAGAGGAAGCGGAATGGCATCGGAGGTCCATCGCTATTGAGCTAAAAAATAAAGAAAAAAAGAGGAATCGGGCTCAGTCGGCGCGAGCTCCGCCACCGATACCAACTTCGTACAAGGAAGACCCAGGAACATCCAGCAGCTGCCAGGATTCCGCCACCCCAGGGCCACCCTGTGCCGAGGGAGGCTACAACCCCGACGCTCCAGGAATTGACGCTTAAAGTCGACTCATGCCGCCGAGGACCGCCCCGGAACCGGGCCGCACCCCTCACTTTAGCAGTTCCGGACTTCGTCACCAGCGATCGTCACGTGTTTCCGCCGGCACAGTTCACGAGACGCGGAACTACTTCGCGCGGCGGGCCAATTATCGTGGGCTGCCCGAACTCGCCACCGTTGCCGCAGGGTCTCCGCGCGCCGGTGACCACGCCTTTGCCGTCAGTATCGGACTTTATCGCCTCGTGGCACCCTATTTTCTCAGGGTCACCTCGAGAGGCTGACACCGGGAAACCCCGAGTGCCTCGGTTGCACAAAGTAGGACGAACGTGGGTACTACAGAGGATAGCCCAGGCTCCGATACACCGACCCCGCCGAACAGTAAAGCCTTGTACTTAGGCGGTGGCCAAAGGTACGAGGAAGGAAACCACCCAAATTGAAATCGGTGATTTTCATCGCCACAAAGGTGGTTCATAAAAGGCAATGCAAAGAGGGTTCAACTGCCCCCTCCGTCGAGTCAACGGAACATTCCTAATTACATGAGCCGCTTAGATGAGTGGCTCGCACAAGAGGCCCGCAAGCGTACCGACCGGCAGAAGCCGTCTACCCAGTGACGCTGGCGCTTTGCTTATCGTTTGGACGACAATACCCGAACGAGCATACCACGTTCGAGCCACGAGCCCAAGAATCCTTGCGCTTTGGGTGCTACAAGCCACGAGGTCCGACAAACCGCGCAACTCAGGTCCTCCCCCCCTAAAAAAAAGGTTATTGATTAACCAGGGTAGAGAGCAATTATTTCAAATTTGGACAATTTTGAGATCTTTGATCAACAATATTTCTACTTTCATTTTGTTTGTTTGAAGAATAATTAAAACGTGTTTTTGAATAGAAGGGATTTTTGAACTTTTTTTCACGCTTTCAGTGATTCTAAATTCAAGAGTCATGTATAAATTAATGCCTTGGCGCAAATAAGTCTGTATCACCAGAAATAGATTTCCGGTTGATGTTTTTGTCTTTATTTAGTCAAATAATTGCATACATAGTTTATAAAATATTAACGAAACTGTTACAGATGAATCCCGAGATTTTTCATAAATTAGTTTAACTTTAAAACCATGTTGTTAATTTTTAAACGAAAATATGATTTTCTAAACGAAAAAATTACATTTTCTACCGCAAAAAAGAAATTTTTAACGAAATTCAAGAATTTTTAACTAAAACGTTTAATTTCCAACTACAGAAGATGAATTTTTAAACTAAAAGATTAATTTACAACCAAAAAAGACGAATTTCAATTAAAACTCAAGAATTCTCAGCCAAAAAGTTAAATCATCAATTTGAAAACGATTAATTTTTAAACGTAGACATTAATTTTCTACCAAGAAGGATGAAATTTTAACAAAATTCAAGAATTCTTAAAGAAAACTTGAATTAAAAAAAAATGAATATTTAAAGAAAAACACAAACTAAAAAAAAAAATTGCTGAACAAAAGTTTTTCACTGAAAAAAGAGGTACACCTTTGTTTTAAAATCATTCTTTTATGGAATACATAGTTTTGTTTTTAATCGTAAAAAATCAAATTAGAGATGAAATAATTAAATGTTTGGACTAAAGCCACAAACTATGCAATAAATGTAAAGACGAAAATTAATCTTTCAAAAAAAAAGAAAAAAATCATCAAAGTTTCTAATGAACAATTTTTTGGCAGGACAACCAGTCCTATAAAAAAATTTAATCATTAGAAATTATTTAAAAAATGAAATTAATTAAATTTCTTGAAAAACGACACAAAAAACCAAAAAAATGTGTTAATCTCGAATTAAAAATTTTTGGCGGTCTTAATATTAGGAAATGAAAAACACGGAAGGTGAATGTGCAATTTACTTGTCTTACGTGCACGGCAACAAATCTATTTGTGTGTTTAGCCTATTTTTAAGTTTTAAGAAAATGAAATCTTATGTTTTTCATTTTTACAGACTTTTTTTAAATTTATATTTACAGCTTCAAATAAATTTGCATGTTTCCATAAATATAGTACTTCTTCAATAAAAAATTACTGAATAATAATATTTAATCAAATAAATAATTGAGAATAGTTTATTCAAGAATATAAAAAGTTTTCATTTTTCATGTTTTATTTTATTATTTTAGTACAATTTCCCAACAAATTCATCCTCTTTTAAATAATTTTTTTTCCCCTGTTTTTCAGAAACTTCCCTTCTTTCTCTTTTTCTCTTTTTTTTTCCTAAATAAAAAATAAACTAATAGAACCCAATTTATTTTTGGTTTAAACTTTAAATTATGGGGCCCGGTCGATACTACACATATCGATACTACACATTATATGAACTCTACACATTAAGCGAAAACGTCGAGTC
>JAAAKG020156116.1:0-30289 GCA_010014905.2 Druon quercuslanigerum | reverse complement strand
TAGTTGACTGATTAAGTTTAATTAGTTTTAATAATAATGTCAGGTTATGAGCTCGATAATAAATAATTTTGAAGTTTGAAAACGTTTTATTACTTTAAAATAGTCAATGTTAAAATATATTACGATGGAATACAAAAACGATAAAAGGCTTAAAATTCCAAAAAATTTTGTTTAAAAATGCTTATTTTTGAAAACATGGTTCATAATTGCTAATTTTTAATGAGCATAAAAATATTGATGAATATTACAAATTTTGCCTTTTTTAATCGAAAAATTGGAAAACTGATTAGGTAAAAAATACCAGATTTTAGAATCAAAAAAAGTTTAATAGGATTTAAAATATAATGAAAGCGTTCAATGATCAATTAATTAATTACAAATTATTGAAGAATTGAAAAGAGTTTATAAAATTTTAATTGAACGTTTCAATTTGGTTAACTACTATCGGTTTCGAATTAAAAAAGTTAAATTTTCAACGTTAAACTCTGTAAATTGTTTAATTCTGATGACGGACACACAGTGTCCATCGAAACTTTATTAAATATTATTAGAAAGTTATTATTAACAACTTTTGTGAAAAAATAGTATATAAATTTTCTAAAATTTACATTTTGATAGAGCGCGGATTTTTGGTTTTAATATTTGAAAAATACATCAAAATGAAAAAAATATTCTGTTAAATTTTTGGAAAATGATACAATATGGTAATTATAAAAAATATAAAAAATGATAAATTATAAATGTTAACAGTATAGATTTATTATTTGGTACATTTTTGGGGGTAGATGTGCATAAAGTTTAATGCAAAATGAGGAAAAAATATTTGGAAAGTAAGGAGCAATAATATTTATGCTTCGTTTTGCAATAACTGAAGAAGTAATCTTGGACCGAGAGAGAGAAAAGTTCGCATTTTGGAAATATTATCTTTAATCGATGGAGAAGCGCGAAACACGCGATGAGAATGTGTTTGTGAAACTAAAGGAACTTTAACAAAAGAAATTTCAAAATCACCAAATTATACAATTGCCGATGGATTAACCTTTAATTTCAAAAGGTCTGCTATTGTCAATTTCAATTTGTACCAAGCTTCTCAACCGGTGAATTCATGAAACCAAATGAAGGGAATCATTAAACTTAGCTTAATTTAACTTAGTCTAATTTACAGGAGTAATCCATGGCGACGGAAGTTTTTTAGGCTTATTTTTGTCGAAAGCTGAGAATTTTCAATTGGAATCCCTAGAAGAGGATATTCAACTAATGCACCCTCTTATCAATAAAGGATTCCGGTTCACTAGAAGTTTATCCGCTTTATTATAAAATTTCTTTTAATTAGGTTGTTGGAACCTACGGGTGTTTCATCAATTTCTTCTCGGGTCATTAAGGTAACCTTGCCGCTTTCCATGTTTATTTTCATTCGATGGTACTGCCTCTTGTACATTCCCATTAAAACATTAGTACTCTTTAATATTGTGAAGACCTCGCCATCAGTTGTTAATATAACAATTTGTTCGTTGGTTGGCATAGACTTAAGGATATTACGTCTAGCTGGAAATTTAATTGGTGCATCTGCAGGAAAAGTGTATCTTCGAAATTCGAATACCCGGCTCCGATTCGTTTGAGAACTGATTCGAATTAATTTAAGATCTTTAAGTGCATATCCACGTCCGTTAGAGAAGGAAGCCTGGTAGGCGGATTCATGCATATATCAGGAGGAGGAGGTCTTGAGGAAGAAGCGTCATCTGAAGAAAAAGGTCCTTTAGGAGGAATCGTGACATCACTATTCCTGGCATGAGGAGACCTGGCGTAATCTGAAGAAGAAGAGTGTATGGCAGGAGGAAGCGTGGCGTTATTATTCCTGGCATGAGGAAACCTGGATCTGGAGCTTGTGATAGGAGAAAGCATATCAGACAAATTTGAAGTTTCTGTATTTCGAGCAAAAGGAATAGGTTCGCCATTAGGTAAACATTCAAACAGTGAACTCAGCTCTGAAACAAGAAGCAGATGATTCAATTTTTCTGAAGATTTTTCAAGAATAGTTGAATTTTTGAGTACTAAAATGGAGACGTAAGGAAGCTGCAAAGCTTCCAGAAGGTGAAGTTGGAAATAGAAGTAACAACAGATAATTCCTCATCTTGGGTTGCACTTTAAAGTATTTTAGTATTCGTCTCATTGACATGGAAATCTAGCAATTTCGTTGTGTTCTTTTTCTATATTATTTCTATTGTCTCTATTGTTTTCCTCTATTTATTATCTCTCTCTTAGTTAAAAATTGAACTGTTTCGGCAAGAATTTCCAGTTTGATTCAATTCAAGTGTATTTCATTCACAACTAACTAAAATATATGTAAATATAACTAATTAAAATATTGTTTTCTTGAGATATTAACACATTTTTTCGTTGAGAAATCATATATTGTTTGTTGAAGGTTGCTGATTTACTTAAAAATTCATCTCTTTGTATGAGCATTTATCTATTTTGCTGCAAATTCTTTTTTTTTTGTTGGAAATTTGATTGTCGAAAAACCGGCTATGTTTTCCAGTACGGTTTTCTAGAAAGATGTTGGAGCATTCTGCGGAATTTGAAATATTTAAAGGGATTTTAAAGCATTTTCGTGAATCTAAATTAGGATAGTAGTCTGATTACAAAAGAACAATGATTATTTTTAGAAAAGCGCAAAAATAAATGTAGAAATATAGATGTATTATTATAATATTATTTTTACCAATAGAATTGAGTATAATCGCCAATAACAGGATCTGAGTAAAAAGAAGCCTCATGTTTTCTAACTCAAGAAAAACTGATCTGTGTAATAATCAATAATTTAAATAACTGTGTAACTAATTATTGTTACAGTGAATAATACATACTACAGCTCTTATCTCATGAACTATCTACGCCTCAAACTTTTTCTTTTTAGGTAATTATAGTTTGCAAATATTTACAAGAAGCAAATTAATGTTGTCGACGTCATTATTTCGGTATCTAGTAAGTTGTAATACAAGAAATAGGTTTGATTAATACCGAGAATTAAAAACAATTTTATAATACTCCCGTCATAAGCTCACTATTTTCATTGTTCTTAAAAAATTATAATGAAAAATCTAAAAAAAACATCTTACCGTGGTGAATAGTAAGAACCTATCCGGGAATGGTAACAGAAGTTCTCAATTCTTATTGTTGTAGCCCAATAACAAATATTACAAGAAATTAAAAACATATATTTGAGAATTATTAATATAAAGTTAAAAATTTTTTGAAACATTTATTTCTTAGAAAAAAGAATCCTTACGAATTCGATAACTACGGGCGCTTAAAGTTTCTACTAGCACATTCTCAATATAAATATTTTAGGGTAGATTCTAAAAACAAAAAGGAATTTTTGGCCTTCCCCAAATTAACGAACCTTTTTTTTGTCTAATAAAAATTGTTACTTTTATAGTTAAACAAATTTTAAATTTGAGTATTAAGTAATTAACTACAAAATGAAAGCATCAGGACTCTTTTGACCATGAAATATTTACATTAGAAGTAAAACTTTTTCTTTTGAATTTATTTTTGAAGTGAGATAGGAAAGTTTTAACATTTAGGTTAGGATGTCGGGGAATGCAAATTTCCGGTTGAATTTTTTTGGTAAATTTTGAGTTTGAAATGTTTAATTGATATTATTTTAATGTTTGGAATTGACAGACTTATTTTATTTTTAAAAATTGACTAACTCAAGTGACCGATGCGATTAGGATGATGATTAGGATGATTAGGATTACCGCACGCGTTAGAGGTGACAACTGTTACCTCTGTATGCTTTTTTACAGTTACCATCTGCAACTCCACAGGTTTTTATTCACTTCCTTCCAGATGGTCAAGAAAGTTTCTTACAATGCGACAGGTGTTCAATAAAACCGCCTTCTGAGCTGCTGCCAATATCCTACTGACTCCTTAATGTTGAAGATGTTCAGTGGATCTTGCATGCACATTGCCTGTAGGTACAACCAAAATAGGATGAATAGAAGCATGATTCACATTCCTCCATATTGTCTTTACATTATGCCTTATAACGCTATACTTGTGAATCTTGGTTGTATAGGTTGACTGCATAATTCGGTTTAGTGGACAAGCAATGTCGATTATGTAAAATCTTCCACCTTTTTTTTCGCATAACGATGTCAGGTCGATTGGCTCCGATGTAATAATCCATTTAAATAGTAACATCCCAATATAATATACAATCTTCGTTTTCTAAACTGGGCATTTGAATTTATCTATATATGCTCTCTCAGCCATTATGTGACAGCTATCAAGAACGTGTTTGAGGGATTCGATTGCATCTCCACATAATCAGCACTGGCTTACCAGGTCGTGATGTAACATGTGTTTGCGATAATTTCTGGTGCTGTGAACACTGTCTTGTATCGCGATGACGAATCCTTCCATTTCTGGATACAGGACTCTCTTTCTTATCCAAACATTGTATGCTTCACTACCCAGTTCATGTTGATCTAACCTTTTGGGGTGCTAGTTGTGGATAGCTGTATTGTAATACTTATTCCACATTTTGTTTGCTGAGTTGAGAAAAGTCTTCATAATTAATCAGTCTTGTAGTTAAGGCAAAAGTGAGGCTTGTCTTAACTATCGTATACTTAATACCCTTAGATTGAAGAATATCCAGATATTCATATGATTCATCCACAGCCATTGCCTTGATGCAATTTTCGAACTCGTTCTCTAACTCTGTGATCCCGAATTCCCCTCTGATTAAATGCACTGTTTTGCATTTATCTAGTCTTAACTCAATGTGTATATAATTGTAAAACTGCTTTGTGACATCGATCACTTGCTGTCGTGTATGGGCTAAACTAGCATACAGCTTCAGGTCACCCTTGTGAAAAAGATGGGTCACTTGATGACCATCCTCATTATCTTGAATTCTGAACCCGTAAACATAATGTTCAGTGTTTTGGTCAATGGGTTCAGCACCAAACAGAACCATAGTGCACTGAAAAAGTCTCCATGAAAATTTAACTGTATTACTGTGTATTGAACTAGTTATCCTTGGTTGTCCATGATCAAACTACTTGATTCTTGTACCAGAGAGCCTCAACGCATGACTTAGAAATTCAATAATGCTTGACCAGATTTGGTAAAGTGTTAAGATTTTAAGCAGGTAGTCCTGCAGCAAAAAATAAATGCTTGTAGTCAATGTATGCCAATGTATCCTCCAAGAAATTTATAAATTGTTGGAAGACAGGTTATGGGTCATAATTCAGATGCTTTTTCAGCGTCTGGTTTTTTAGGTAATATATACGTTGTACCCTGGAGTATAGAACCTGGCATCAGATTTGTGTGTTTAATGATTTTCTGCAGCATGTCCGGAACTGGAGATTTCCAGTTACTTACACTTTTCAAGACCGCTGAAACATCTAAATCTGCGATGTTTGTCAGCTGCATTTCGGGGCTATTGCTTGCCTTTTGCTTCCTCCTGCTTGAATCACGTAGTGTCCAAATTGCATCTGTTCATTTTTTCCCAAACGCCCGACCAGTCGTTAGTCATTTCTCTTAATTAAGGGACTTCGGCGTCTTTCTGGATATTTTGCTTTACACTCAGTTCACGATAAAACCCTCTTTTACACGTCTCAAAGTTTCGATTTGTTTTGCTATCTTGCGATACTTTTCTTGTACCGATTCAGTCTGGCAGTAAGAAAATAAATTCCCTGCCATTGGGAGTCTATAATCTCATCCAATCTTGATGATGTTCTTGTCTCGATGTGCCGACGGTGGATGATTTTAGTAACATGGTTTATCAGCTTTCTGGTTCTATTTCCTTTTTTATGTTGAGTTCTGTTGCAGATGTCATTTATTTTCTAAAATATAGAAGTGAGGAAGTTGTAAATCTTTCAGAAGTGAAAATCGGAACTATGTTAATGTAGTGAAAAACTTTTAAAAAGAAGAAAATAATTTCCAGAGTCATAGAGGTTTTTTAAAAACAGCGTGCAAAAAGTATAATTATTTCACATGTGCATATATACAGAAAACCAAAAATATCTACGATGTAAAAAATTTGACCAGGTTAATAAAAAGCTATCACTAAAATCAACCTGATTCGTTAAATCAAAGTGTGCTAAATAATTCTAAAAGTTACTTGAATTTTCAAATTTATTAAATTAAAACAAATTACATTTTTTTTTAAATTTATTAAGAGACGGAAAAACGAAATCTAAGTGAGATTTTTTTCTCAATAACAATCAAGCCAAGTTTTTGTGTTCTCATACTGCTTTACTAAAAACGTTTTAATTACAAAAACAATTCAATTATATTAATAAATTACTAATATAATAATAAAATAATTTAATAAATTAATAAAAAATTCAATTTTTTAATAAAAACTTTAAAATCCTAAAAATAATAAAAAAATAAAAGTTTCGCAAGTAATAGGTACTTGAAACATTTAGACATCTGCCAAGGCGATTTATGTGTTTACTTAATTTTTATAATGTCATAATGAGATAACAATGTATTTTTTTATAATCTATAACCATATAATTGTTACATACTGCGCAAAGATCTAACCAGGAGTAAAGGCAGCGGTATGGTATTTTAGGGAAAAAATTAATGATAAGTTATTCAAATATAAAAATTGTTTTATTTGACTCGAAAAGTAAAATTATTTACAAAGGTCTGCATGAAAATTACCCAGAATTTGAGCTTTTAAAAATCGCAAATATCTCATTATGATTATTTAACAGAAAAAAACGATATTCATGGATGTGTGCCTTATGAGCCTGGCTATTAGTACGATAGATAGAAATGACTTAAGATTGACGATAAAGATCTTATGATTCGCTAAAGTCTTTAACGCTCCGGTTGACGGCCGTCGCTTTTTAAGAAAATGGTCAAAAATGCTCATTTTTCAAAAATTTCCCCCCCTAATTTTGTAAAATGAAATTGATTTTTTGTAAATAAAACTTTTTTCTCCTTAGTTTAGAAAACTTATAATATAGAAATTGATTACCTAGTTTTTAATTTAAATAAAAATTAGATTTTTCAGCAAGTTTTATGGTCTTTTTTCAAATTTACCAAATTTGGGTTAATTCGTTTTGCTGTACTAGGCTTTTGAAAACTATTTTCTTATTCAAAAATTTGTTAAATGGTAATATTATAATATAATATTAATAATAATAATCAAGAACTTTAAAAACGTCACTAATAAGAAGATAATTTAAGACGAGGAGAAAAAACAGCGAGGTGTAACAGAAAGAGAAAGGACCGACAGTGGGTGGCGTCCATGTCAAGTTATAACAAGAATTTTCTTCATAGAATAAGATTTGGGTCTGAAATTTTTCATATTGACATGAATCACGTTTTTGCTGAACAGTTGGACAGTCAGAAGGATTCAATTTGTTTTAAATTCTTCTGATCGCCTGCTCGTACAGCGAAAGAACTAATCAATTTAAAAGGATTTCTATCTTCTTTAGATACAAAAGCGGGAAAAACTTTGTCAGAACAAACGATGTTGTGCGTAAAATTATTTCATAACCATGATGATAAAACTTATGCTTATTGGTGGAAATATAAAAAAAATGGCTAAGTATAATTCTCTACTGATTCCAACTCTTTTCTTCTTCTTTCCTTTTAATTGGCTCAACTTTTTTATATTTTTGAGACTACCAACAATTTTCTCTAGTAGTTTTTAAATGGGCTTTAAAGTACCACTTATTGCGTGCTCAACTGTTTCTTTGCCTAATTTTATTAGCCTATGTTTTTCGTCGAATTGATTAACTGGCTCTAGAAATTTGAGTAAAAATATATTTTTATTTTGCAAACTCTGCTCTCCTGAAAACATGTTATACATCTACGGTTGTATTGATTAGTACATATTTACATATATTTTACATTACATATTTCTAATCTTGTTAATTGCAACAAATCCAAACTATCAGTATTTACAAGGTCATCATAAATATACTTTATTTTTATTTTATCTTGTTGAAATATCAACAGTTAATTAGCATTAGCACGTGCAAGATACTTAGAAAGAAGAATTTTTTAGGAAGATGCAAAAATGTTGTCACAGGCTTAAGATGGTTACTGTTCAGCATGTCTAAGGCATTTTTGGTTATAGTTGGATTTTATATTTTTTGGAATAGTTTGCACGGGGTTGTGCCGGTATATATCATTAGTCACAGACGCATTTTTATAATGCAATCAAGTGATCTTGTGAGAAAAGCATGCCCCCGACATATGGGATAAAGCGAGGTTTTTACCTTATCATTGACGGATTGATGGTTATAAGTTAATTTAAGACAATGCTTGAAACCTCCTGCGATAATGCTTTAGGTATACAATGACAAGCGGCTGCGAGCGTTGGAGGTAACAACAGTCACCCCTGGATGCTTTCTTAGAGCTACCATCTGCCACATCAAAAATTTTTAGTAGCTTGCTTTCTACTGATTTCTAAATGTTCAAAATGTTCAGTGAATCTTGCGTGCACATTGCCTGTAGCCGAAATCACAATGGGATGAATAGATGCATGATTCACATTCCTCCGTATGGTCTTTACTTCATGCCTTAACTCGCTATACTTGTAAATCTTTGTTTTATAGGTTAATTGCAAATTTCGGTTAAGTGGACAAGCAATGTCGATGATGTATACTCTTCCACCTTTTTTTCTCGCATCACGATGTCAAGTTGATTGGCCCGGATGTTATGATCCGTTTGGATAGTAACATCCCAATATACGATGTAACCGTCGCTTTCTGAAACGGGCATTGAAATGTATCTATAGAAAGGCGGTCAACCACGTCTTGATGTAACGATGATAGACTAAAGGTCAAGAGGATGTACTGCCTGTTGAACATGCATAGTGCTGCAATCTAGTGGTACCGTCGAGACAGTTCCGGTCACATTGTCCGGGAATGCACCGTAGAAGAACGCAGTGGCAATTGCCGCAGAAACGGTGCAGATGTCCATCAGACGACGCAGTGCCCTAATGCGTCTGTTACCAAAAATTTTAAAGCAATGTTGATGCTGTTCCGAGGTAATCAGTAGATGCGGGAGAAGGAGTTTTAGTCGGTAAGAGGCTGGGTGTCGTTTGAAAATTTCCTCTCCTCATATAAAAAATATTTCCTTCACTATTAAATAGGCTACCAAGATATACGTTATAGCCAACTTTGTTCTATTATCTCATAGGTTAAGAGAATGGGGCATATTGTTTTCTCACTCTTCCCTTCAAACACCATAATTTTTGTTTTATTTGTGTTAATTTTAAGGCCCATGCTCTTCATGCTTGTACTCAATTTGTGCAGTATTCTTTGCAAGTACTCGATTAGTTCTGAAATAAAAACCTTATCACCTGGAAACGCTAACCCACGTACCCTCATTGTTTCGAGATTCACACCTTCTGCGGTGAAGAGGGCATTTCTAGACACTTGTACATTATTATAATAAATAGCTATGAAGATATTACGTATCCCTGTCTAACGCCTTCCTTAATATCATAGATGACAGTTCCAGAAGAGGTTTGTAGTATTTTTGACTCTTCATGATGCGTTTCGATCATTTAACCGTTTATATTTTTCTTCTTAGCCTCCCTGGTTGATGACAGCCGATTGTGAATATTTCCTTTCGTGAGATTTCCGGCTTGCCGCTTGCATCCCCCATTTGACCTGTTCCAAATTGTTCCACCCTATTCTCAGATAATTTAGCATTCTATTTTGCAGACTGTAAAACTAACACATATTTGGATTCGAATTTTTTGCCACACTCAGATATATCGCATTAAAGTAAAGCTTAAGGAAGCATTTAGATCGCAATTTTTAACCTCCTGAAGATATGGGAGCAGATTCTTTCTTTCGGTTTAAACTTTTTTAGTATAGTTCTCTGCAATTCTAATGCCAGTGCCGCGTAATTTTTTACTTGCGATAGGATAATTTTCTTGTTCTTAAAGGAATGTAATTAAGAGAGGAGGTGACAGGTTTTGTCCCGAATTTTCATCCAATCCTTTGAACAGATTTTACCTGGTTTGAGAGTAGTCAAACATTAAGATGCTGCTTGAAAATATCGCTTATTGACTGTACTAGGTATATAATATTGACAATAGTTTTTAATAAAATTTCTTTGTCGTTGCAAACCTGACACAGTTAAATACTGTGAAATTATTTGCTATTGACTGTAGGGTAGTCCCTCGTATGGTGAAATTAGTACAGCTAACTTATTATAACCTTATTATAATTTTTCCTTTCAGATTTTTTTGTAAGGGAATAAAATAATGCTTTTTTAAATTGTTCCTGAATAAGAATATGTTCGTAATTGACGAATAATTAAAGCATTTAGAACCATTATATTTGGTTTTTTCATTATTATTTCTAATTACCAGTTTCGCGAAACATTTTAATCCAAATCTGAATCGTTTAGAATATTGAATTGACGTCTTACATTCAACAAAAAATTAGATTATCAATGTGCAGGTTATACCCGTCGTATTCGAAAAGTTCTTGTGACAGGGAAGTTCCCACCTACTGGAACAATACCCCTTTCTTCATCTGTTAATTCACTAATCATGCCGCTTTCCATGTTTATTTTCACCCGTTTCATCGGTCTCGTGAGAATTTCACGGTTACGTACATACATTCCAGCAAGATTATTAGTACTCGCCAAAATCGCGAAGACGTCGCCAACGAACGTTGATAAAACAATTTGTTCTTGGGTTGGCATAGGCTCATAGACATGAGTTTTACTTGCTCTCACTTTCATTTCTGTATTATCAGGGAAAATGTACCTTCGAAACACAAATGTCCGGTGATCATTCTTGCGGATAAATTCAAGATTTGCAAGTCCGTATCCACGAATGTTTCTATTACAAGGAAGTCTAGTAATTGAAACGGAGAACCTGGCAGGCCTTGAAGAAGAAGTGCATTCTGAAGAATAAGGTCTAGAAGGAGGCAGCCAGGCTGGATAATGACTGCCTGGAGGAGACTTGGACCAAGAAATTGTAGGAGGAGAATGAGACCTGACCGGAGGATTGCGGTTAGTCAGTTCTCTTTCAGGTATACACTCTGAATTTAAATCTGCAACAAGAAACAGAGGATTAGATTTTCCTAAAGTGCAAAAGGCAAGCACTAATAAAAAAATATAGTTTCTTTTATCCAGTTACTACAACTATTCAATTTTTTAATAGCGATAGTGGTAACGAAGCAAATTTTATAACGAACAATTAAAAAATGTAATTAATGACATAGAATGACTTTATGACACAGAATACATTTTATGAATTTTAAAAATATTTTTTCATTTTCACTATTCTAATTACGGCGGCACTTTTTTAAAACTGTTTCGCATGGCAAGAATCTTTCTAAACTCGGATTGAGCCAGATTGAGCGACGAAGCTTTTAAAAATATATTGCTGTTAACAATAAAAAAGAATACAATTAAAAAAAGTACAAATAAAACAGTATTATTTATCAATCTTTTCTGCACATTTCTCGTGTAAATGTATTTAAAATACAAAAGAGAGGAAATGATCAATCTTTCAGGAGTAGGAGTAGTAAGTACGTTAATTTAATAAATCTCTTTTAGAAGGAAAAAAATAATTTTTCTGTCACAGATATTTATGGCCCAATGCAAAAAATTGCAAATGCTTTTAAACTCTGGCATTAGGAATTTTCTGAAATCTATTGAATTCCTTTAAAAACAAAAAGAAATTTATCTCGAAGTTGAGTATACATATGTTTTCGATTGAAAATTAAATTTTCCAGCCGAAATGTTAATTATTTATAGTTAAAAATTCATCATCTTAGATAAAAGTTTATTTCTTTCGTGGAAAATAAAATTTATATTATTTATTTATATTTTACACTTATGAGTAAATATTCAACATTATTGTGGAAAATTCACTTTTCGGCAAAAAAAATAAAACAATACGGCTAATTTTTATATTTTTGAATTTTTTATCCGTATTCTCTATCAGGGTGGCCGCTGGACCGAGATCAAGGAAAATCGGGAAATGACTGGGAATTTTCTAAAACCAAGAAAAACCGGGAAATGATCGGAAATTTATTTCTCGACTGGGAATTTTATTTCTTGACTGGGTTCTTTTTCTAAAATGTTTAATTTGTAAGCAAAATTGTTGAATTTTTATGTAGAAATAATAATTTAACATTTATTATATGTAGAAAAAATCTGAATAATTTAAAGAGATATTTGGAAGTTTTTAAAAGATTCAAAGTTAATTGATAACTATTTATAATATAATATAATAACTAATTTACAAATAATTTAACTTAAAATAACTAATTTATAATTATTATAAACGAAGTGTGTGGAAATATTTTTCAGAACTTCTAAACATATTTGAAAATGAATGTAATTTTTTTTACGGTTTTGGAAATCTCTTAAATCTTTTTAAATATTCTGTTAAAATAATTTTTTAAAATGAAAAATGATTTTTAATTTTTCTAGAAATTTCGGTGCGACTAGTCGAAATATCTCTTGAAATTACTCTTTTTTTTATACAAATAATAGGTGTTCAATTTTTATTTATAAATCCAGACTTGAAGGACATTTTTTTAATTTCGCAGGATTTGCTAGAAGTTGTAGGTAAAATTTAATTAATTTAAAAAGTTATTTAGAAGTTCTGAGAAAATTTCAAAAATAATTTTAAATTTGAAAAAATGTAAAACAACTCATACATTTCTCAATATTTTGAAATACAATTTTAAAGCTTTTCAAGGATGCTTAAACTATTTAAAATTTTTATGTTCATTTAAAACATTTTAATTAAAAAGAGTAAGTACCTTCCAGTTTATACGTGTAAATTATTGAGAATTTAAACACAAGATTTTTGAATTAAAAAACTTTTAAACTTCAATTTAAAAATTTTAGAATTCAAGAGACCCAATTTAAATTGTTAAATTTGTTGTTTATTTTTTATTACTTTAAATGAAAAATGTTTAGTATAGAGTTGCATTTTTAGATTGTATTGACTGCATAAATTTTAATTCCGAAATTTTACAGCGTGGAGATTTTTAAAGTAATTATAAAACTTGAATTTTCAAATTCATTAATATTTTACGAGCTAACTATCAAAAGGGAACATATCCACTTGGGAGAAACTCAGACGTTACAAAAAAACAAGAGTTCTGATAAATTTCGTTTAAACTACATTTATGGTCATGCGATATATACTATGGTAATATTGTTTAAAATTAGAAATGGCCTGAATCTTACAAGTATTGCGGATATGTTCCTAAAAGTGAAAATTAATGTGGTGGAAGTTAAAGATCTACAGTATTTATCATAATCAGGCTTTTTTATTCATTAGAGGCACTACTGTCTATAGTACGAAATGTTCCTTAATGTAAGACCTGAATAAGCTAGAAAAAGGTTTAAAGTTACGAAAAATTCAGTAGCCATAAATAGTACGTTAATTGTAAACAAAAGCATTTTTGTTCATTATCTTAAAATATAGCGCAGGTACATATTGGTTCAGTTATATCGCTGTGTGATGTATGCCAAAGTAACAAGTTACTCAAAAAAGGTACTTACTCAACATTGTTTGGTCAGCTGGTCGGAATGTTTCATTCGAAGAAGATTGCTTTCTCCGGCGAACGGGCAATTTCTCGCGCCGAGGAACTGAGTCGCTTTGCAAATTTAATTTGTAACAACAAATAGAAATAAATTAATTTTCGATAAATTTGGAACAATTAAAAAACTTTAAAGAATGTTAAATACGTTGATTAATTTCCGAAAATTTTAAAATTTACCAGTTACCTATTCTCGTTTAGTCACGTAAGTCGTGTCTGTCTCGCTCACTCCCTCCTTTTGTGCAAATAAAAATAAAAAAATGCTAAGTGGGACGATGGTCGTGGGGGCTAAAGCGCAGGCTTTGGACCTACTCTGTCGTCTTGCAGGTTCGATTCCCGCCTCGCACTCTGGAAGAGCCTCGGTGGCCCATGCGGTGAACACTAGCCTAGCAAGGGAGTTGTTCATCTCCGGTAAGTCGTGGGACCGGTACTTTTAGAGAAAAAGGTTCTCTAAGTACTTAAGGCTGTTGTTCTTGGTGGTTCAGAACCCACCTTAAAATGGAGGTCCCCCTCCCACCACCAAGAGTGTGTGAGAGGTGTGTTACGGAATAGGGAAGAAAATGCAAGAAAAATTTAAACCCTCAGGGGACACATTAGAAGCTTCCAAATAAAAATAATATTACAGAAAGTCTTCAGCTTTTTCTCTCGCCGTGATTATTTCAAGTTCTTCCGAAATTTGAGGTCCTCATGTTCGCTTTCTTTTTCTACGTCTCGAGTCTTATCTTTTCCTTCTTCTTTAATGCATCAGACAGAATGATCGTCCGAAATTCGAAAAGTTGTGTTGTTTATTACAGTGTCTTCGAACGCGATTGTGGAGCGATAGTGACGTGCACGGTGATCCAACAGCTACCTACTTGTTGTCCTCAGTTTGGCCTTTAGCGCTGATTCTCAGGACACTAGAATAAACTTCTTTCAGTAGTCGCCAGGCTGGCCGTTTTAGGTTGGACCTTAGCATATTAAGAGGCGTTTTTATGAGCTGAAGTCATCTTACATTCGGACTCACTCGGTTCTATGAGCCTAACCGGTTTTCTTTAATCGTTGTGGGCTACAGAGGTTGTTTGCGTTAATTTCTCGATAATCTGCACAAACAAACCTCTTGATATCAGAGGGTGTAAAACGGTGTCTATTAAATCATTGCATGCTTCAGTATCGGACACGCCGGGTTGCCGAGGAACGTGCGTGTCGGGCCGTCGAGGTCAGGAGAGTCGCCGAGATAGTAGGCTAGAAAACTAGCCTATCAGCACCCTTTTCTCTAAGGTACATTATGTCTTCCCGCCGGTGAATCTGATACGTCGAGGTTCATCACTTGAAGCCTCTACTTGCAGTTTGACTCGCGTTATAGTTTGTCACTACGAGATTTCGCACTAGGATTCCCTCGTGCTCTAGAGAAAGCCCCGGCCCACCTCGCCGGCTATTCTGGAGCTAGTTCCTTCGACATCGTGAGGTGTGAGGGAACCGCCTATTAAGACGCCCATTCACCAACCAGTCACTATCGAAGAGTCTGGGGACGTCGTCCATTTTTTATGCATGGACTCTTTAACTCACTCCATCCGAGTTGGAGAACTTTTCCATACCCTCTTTCGATACTTATCCCCTCCTTTCTCAGTTCCAAACTAGTCTCTCTCTCACTCACTGATAGTAGAGAGAATATTTTAAATAAGAAGTGCTGTATATACCCCCTACAGTTTTTGCAGCACGGGGCAGATAACATATGTTCTTTCGAAAAATATCAAAAAATGCTAATTTGCTCTAAGAATCACTCCCTTAATTTTTTTCGGAAATGGTTAGCTGTTTTTAAAAAAACTTTGCTTTTTAATTTAGCAAACCAATAATATAAAGAAAACTCAAATAAAGAATCCCTGACTGAATATACTAGATAATCCTAATAACAGTTCTACCAAGAAAATTATTAGGTTTTTTAGTAAGTTTCACCTATAAGCATTATAGTTAATAGCAAATAAATAATTAATTACTGATAAGACTTGGGATGAATGTTCGAATAGCACAGAAAAGGCTAGCTAGGTTTTAAATTTGATTCCACAAAAAAGCTATATCGATATAGATGTATCATTATATTATTTTATTTACCAATAGAACCAAAGATAATCGCTAAAGACAGGACAAGAGCAGAAATGGTCGCTATTTTTTCGGAGGAAAAACTGATTACTGTATCAGTTAAGGATTTTCATATCAGTCTAACTGACGTCTATTCTAGGGCTTTATTACAGTATATAATTTATCTTATTGTTCTTATCGCATGACTTATCTACGCCTCGAGTTTGTCATTGTCACGTATTTGTATCTGACGAATTAATCCAAAGAACCAATAAATATTGTCGACATCATTATGTAGATTTTCACTAAGTTTAGGGTATAAAAAAATCGTTTGATTTTCATTCAGACTTGAAAAAACCCTGTATATAAAAACTCGTGACCTCTATTTTGAAGTAATCCTTGTTGAGGCACCTAGTGAAGTTTTTACCGTTGTTGGGTTTATAGCGGCCTTTTTTTAAATGTATACAATTAATAAAAAAAAAAGCAGATTTCTACTTTTAACGATCGCCGATGTCTATTTAGATTGGTGTCTTTTTCCTTTTACTTTTAATAACAGCTGTTACTGTCTAATGAATGTATAAAAGGGTAGTTATTTATTTATATTTTAATGAACAAAATTAAAAAATTTTAAAAAGACAAAATAAACATTATCCAAATACAGTACAAATTCGATAATACGAAGTGCTTCGGGACCGGAAAAAACTTCGAATTATCAAAAATTCATAATATCTAGCGCAATACTTTGTACAGAAACAGACCTCCGAGAGATGGCTAAACCAAAATTCAGCATTTCTGAATTTCGCTAGTGGTGTTACACTCTGATCCTCATAATTCTCTTCCTTAGATATAATAGGTTCTTGTCCCTTCACGCTATCTAATATCTCACTGTCTGTAGGATCTGTAGCAGTTATTAAATTGGTGTCCACATCAACAAAATCTTCAAGGCTTATATCTGTGAATCCTAATCTCCTTTGTTGGCCAGTCCACCTCTTAGAAATACCATCCGCAGAATGTTCGTCTTGTTCATGCATTGCAGCATTTTCAACCTGAGCTTTCATGAAGCCAACCTACCGATAGAAAATCGCAATTGTTTTAATAGTTACACCAGTCCAAGATTTATTTAAATCGAAAATGGCATCCAAAAAATTAAAATCAGGAACCCCCTTTTCTCATTCGAAGCCTTGAGCAAACTTTTTATGATTGTCTTTCGCTAATTGATTTTAAGTTTCTTGATAATTCCTTGATCCATTATTTGTAATTTTGAAGTCAAATTCGGTGGTCAGTAAACCACTTTTACGGCTTTTAGTGTTTTTATCAAAACTTTCGGATAAGTCGGACAATTATCCACAAATAAAACAACTTTTGATTTTCTCTTTGGAATTGAATATCAATTTCATGAAGCCAGACTTTATATATTGAATTGGTCATTTAAGATTTTTGAATATTCTCGTAAAGTACTGGTAAAGACTTGACTTTCTTGAAAGATCGTGGATTTTTTTATTTTCCTATTATCAATAACTTTGATTTTTCTTTACCAGACATATTAGCGCAGACCATTACAGTGACAAGATCTTTACTCTTCTTTCCCACCATGACAAGTTTCTTCTTTGAATGTCAAAGTCCTATCTGGTAAGCATTTGACATAACCAGCAAATTAGGCAAAATGTCAGTGAGGAGCATTTCGGAGTCTTTCTTTGAAACAGAAGCACTCTCGCCACTTAATGTCCTATATAAGATTGCATTCTGGTTCTTGCACTTATCAAGCCACCCAGAGCTAGCTTTAAAATCCTTGTATCCTAATTAAGTTGCCAAAAATTCAGCTTTTTCTTGGACAATAGGATCAGGTAAGGTAGTAGTCTGGTTTAGAGCGTATTTCATCCATTTTAACATCGATGCTTCCAATAATGGAAAGCGACCAAGTACCTCCACAGTTGGCTGTGGTGCAGGGGAGATTATACAATTACTTGGCGCGTCCCGGGGTGGTGGATAGGGGAATCCACGCTGGAAACAGAGGGTACGACTGAAATAAAATAGGCCCCGTGGACCAAATACATTTAGAACTGCAAGTCAAGGTGTGAACAACCCTGCCGAGGACTGAGTGTCACCAGGGAGTGGTGTCTTAAGCGGTGTCTTTAGAATACCAGGTCACCTCTTAGAGTATTTAGACCTTAACCCCGCATGCGGGACTCTACGGGGGTGGACCTTTACTTCCGTAGCTAAACGTGGGATTATAATGGAGTCTAACAACAGAAAACTAAAAAGGAGAATTTGTACGGAGATAAGAGGTCTTTTGGACGTGGCGGAGGAGGGAGAATATTCCGGAACAAGAGAGGATATTAAAAGGGTGCACATAGACATGAGTTATACTTGCTCTCACTTTCATTCCTGTATCGGCTGGGAAAGTGTACCTTCGGTGACCGGTGTCCAGTGACTAATCTTGCGGGGAACAAGCCTAATAAATTCAAGCTTTTGAAGTCCATATTCATGATGGTCATTACAAGGAAGCCTAGTAACACTGCAACCGGGAAGCAGGCAGGCCTTAAAAAAGAAGTGCAGTCTAAAGAAGAAGGTCTGAAGAAGAATGCCTGTAGGGTGCCATCTTATTTGCATCTTGCATTGTCAGCTATATGCATCCTTGAATTAATACACGGTACCTACCATACCGTAAGAAACGATGCGACAAAAGGTCCTATCAAGCGAAACGGTAGGTCGTACTGCTTAATAGAGTAGTCTTGAATTGGATGTAGAATGTAAGTATCCAATAAAGTCAGAAAGTCAAATTGTTCATTTACATTTCGAAAAACAAAATAAAATTATATTTAGTCGTTCACGACAAGGTTATACGATTACAACTTCGTTACAAGATTCACAACCTAAAGCAAAATACGGATGATGAAAAGTCCGAAATTTATCACCTACAGAAACTAAAATTGCGAATAGATTTTCAGAATATAAGGCGGCGCGTAGTCTATGTTCCGAGATATCATTGTTATAGCTGCGTCCATTAATCCACTAATCAAATAAATATTTTATATTTTTTATTTTAAATGTGTCCCGATTCTTTTATTAATTCCAAAAATTAGAATTGACACCCAACAATAAACATTGAAAACAGGAAAATGGCATTCCCTAATGAGCAATAAAGCAAAGGATATGATACACTAGCAGACCTGGTTACGCGTTGCTGTGGCTCAGTTATAAAAAGTTGAGTTAATATTATACATTTGACGTGAAATAGATTGTAGCATCAAGAATGTAGCGAGTTGCTACGTTAGCTCGATGAGGTAGATTTCCTACCATCGAAGCCGACTCCAAAGAGTTGGTATGGCAGTCGTTCTCGTCTACCGGC
This sequence comes from Druon quercuslanigerum, assembly GCA_010014905.2. NCBI lineage: Eukaryota > Metazoa > Arthropoda > Insecta > Hymenoptera > Cynipidae > Druon > Druon quercuslanigerum. The sequence continues at coordinate 11,311 of JAAAKG020156116.1, read as the reverse complement.
GTTTCGTCCCGGGTTCACTTGCGTGGACTCGTCAGTGTGCTTGACCACAAGTGAACCCTACCACAGACGCCTTGCGTTAATTCTCTGGTCACCCATCCGACCAGTATCCACGCGAAACGGTGCTGAACTTCTTTGAACAGAATTCAATGTACACTGGCTAGCTGGTACTGGGAAACCTGTAGTACGGTACGTGTTTGCCGTTGCTGTGCTGTAGTGGCTGAGTCCCTACAAGAAATCGAAACATGGAGCCATCTGTTGGTTGCTTACCCAACCTAGATAACGTAAAATGATGAAGTGTCGGCCAATAAGCTAACTTACACTGCCATCTGTTAGAAACTTATGGAACTTACAAACAATTATAACTCTTTGTGTTATAATAAACAATTAATTTGCAACACAAAAATATGGAGGTAATTAATTGAGATGAAAAGTATCCTATCCTTTAAGTTAGACAAAATTACACGCAGTATACAAAATTTCATTAAGATCGGTTAAGTAGTTTCGGAGTTTAGTTTCCCCACTTGGGTCCAGTAGTATCCAAAGTCTTTTGTTTCAGGCGTCATTCACTCTACTGAAACTCGCCATACTTTTCGGTCCTGGCATACTTCTCTAGCTATAATAATACTGTGTACTCCGGAAGTCTTATCGTTTTTCAAGTTCTTGATAATATCCCTAACCTCAGTGATCAGACTTTCTCAATTGAGTTTTCTAACACATCGTGTTCTACATCGCATTTGTGGTTTCCTCTATCTCCATCTCCGGATTGGCCTCTAAAATGGTCTCTGAAAGCATCTATAATCCCACCTGCCTCATATTATATTTCGCCATTACTCTTTCTCATGTTGACAAATTCTGTACTTTTACTTCCCTTTATTGCTGTGTAAAACAGTTTCTTGCTTCCTTCAAAGTCTAACTTGATCTTTTCTTTAATTAATTAACCACTAAAGTGTCCTCTTTATGTGCCTGCAATAATTTATACATCCATTTTTTTCCTCATCGCTAAGACCTGCTATTTTCAAAGTTCTCCGGTACAATTCTTTCTTTGCTTTTTGGGCAGCCTGAATTTCATCATTCTACGATGCATCAACAGAAATTCTTCCTACAACCACAGTACCACACACTTTGATCGCTCATATAACCCTCCCCATTCGTGTTTGTTTTGTTTTCTCGGTTCTCTTTTTTCTCCATCCCCGACCTAAGTTAATTTCTTGGATCAGAAGGTAGTGATCAGTATTGCTTTCGGAACCTCTCATGACCCTTGTATCTTTGACTAGCTCTCTTAGTCTTTTATCCGCAACAAAAAAGCCAATTATGCTGTGGCTATTTCCTGTAGGCAAGGTGTACATATGGATAATTTTCCTCTTTATAAATGTTTTATTTTAGCAAACCCTGTTTTCTTTTCAATCTTAATTTATTGAGTTATTGAAAAAATTGACACATAAAGGACTAGATTATTGAGCTCCCGTATGAAAACGGTTTGAAGAATAATCATATTCTTGGACAGGTTGAGAAATACTCAAGATTTCCTTTCATATAATTACATAAATAGCTGGAGTCTATTATTTATTTTTTTGTAACTTAAACTTATGCTAAATCAATTAAAAAATGACGCTTTTATCCCCTTAAAAAAATATTTAAGTGTAAAAAATATCATAGGGTTATAATGATTTGATAATATTAATTTTCCAAACTGGAGAACATCCTACAGTAAATAAAAAATAATTACTTGGCATTTAACTGCATACATTTGCAATAATAAAGAAAGGGTTTCATTACCAACTGTCAATGTTATACGCGCGCTACAACGCACTTTAAGTTGCAACAGTATTTCGCGTCAATGAACAGAATTTGTTTTTTTTTTATGTTAACAAATGCATTAGTTTAAGTGATTCTTCAAAATTAAAGATACTAAAAGACTTTATTGGGCAATTCTTTCTTTGGGATTTACATCAAAATTATGTTTAAACGCGTCCAGGGGGCCCTTCGTGCTTGTTAATTTATTGATGGTGCGCTTTGTGCTCGATGGTAAATTCGCCTTGCTTTACGCATCGAAAACTGTAATTTAGTCATTGCAAAATGATGTACAAATTTTATTTTTCATGATTACTCTAATATTTGCGAATTATTTTGCACTTTTGATATTCTCAGCAACACTGCAAAATCATCATTTAAATAAATGCATATAATTACACTCATAATATGCATTGGTATTAAAAAAAAGTATTCACATTGTTTAATTTTCATATTTAAGAAGAAGCGCGCATCCTTTTTTAAAGAATTTATTAAACTTTTTATTGCAACTTTCTTCTTTTTCAAGAAATTTACTTTTTTATTTTTAAATGCCATTTTACACAATTAAAAAAAACCTACGATTTTATTTATTCTACAATGGAGTGGTTGACTGATGATCAGAATGACCATAGCTGGGAGTAGCTTACCGATGATGAGATTATTCGGCAAGCATTAGGTTGTGCAGAAACACCCAAGAGCGACAAAAAAAATCTGCCGCAAAGTGAAAATGCGGTTTCATTTGCAAAAGCATTAATTCATTAAAATGGACTTCAACTTTTTGCAAAGATGGGAGGGGCTTGCTAAAGCCTCGTGAATTGGAAAATATACAGAAAATTTCAGATTATAACTCAAAATATCTGCGCCCACGACTACCGAGTAACACATTAGCACAACGAGCCCATCTTCGGTTGTCCCTAAAAATGGCTATATAAGTAAAAAAAAGAAAAACCTAACAAAATAAACAATATAGTAAAATGCTTAATCTTCTTTCCCCGCGGAGAGAATGACTCATTTTGCTCCCTCTTTTAGGCAAAATACATATTTTGCGTCCTCAGTGGTAAGAAAGTTTTTTTTATGGATATTTAGTTTGGCCCTTATAACCTACGAGATTACCAAGTTGTAACCAAATCCAGCGAAAAAGATTTTCCGATGTATTCAGTGCGGGGTCCTTTTTGGAAATTCTAATAAATTCTAATTTTTTTTTAACTGATCAAAATCTTGAAAACTTTGGTCAATATTGATATTTTTTGATATTTATAAAAACTTTAAAACTTTTTGGAAATTTTAGAAATTTATCAAAGAAATAAAACTGAATCTTCTGTACGGCAACAATTCCATTTACAAATTTGTAAATAAGATGTATAATGATTCATTATGTGCAATAATATTAACCGGTCCAAAAATTCTCAAAGGCGCATATTAATGACAGGATCAAGGTAAATGTGATTCAAGGAGAATCAGTCGTCTGTGTAGTAAATTAAACGTTAATGCTGGTAAGTTTGATTCAGAAAAAATTCAAATCTGATCTGGATGTTAGACTAATGATTAGGCTAATTATTAAGACTAAATTATTCAGAGATACGAAACAAAAAATATATTTTTTCAGTAATAATATAATATTCTGGAAATTTTATTCAATACTTTGTGGATTTTAAAATTTTGAATATTATTATCTTTAGAAGATTAAATAGCTTTTTAGCTATTATTTGAACATTCAGAACAAGTCTTATCTGTAATTCAATATTTATTTGTAATTTTTTTCTCTGATATAAAATCTCACAGAATATTGTCTATATTACCGGCTGCTCCATCGAAAGAAAAAATTATGCCACGTCCCATATTTGGAAAAATATTTTCTTATTTAAAAATTTTTAATGGGATGCTTTTCTTAAATCTCAATAGCAGCGTTTTTAAGCTCTTTGTCATAATTCAGATATAAGTCGAAACCAAAAATTCCCTCTTCAGTTAGAAAAAAAATTATTAAGGACCACAATTTCCTTTCTACCAATTGAATAAAATAGTTAAAAATCATTTCCTGGCTGTGAAAATTAAATTGTTTTAATATCTTTTTTCATAAAAAAATATAATTGAAAAATGAATTATTTGGGTTTTTTTCAAAAGAAAAATTTCATTTTTTAATTATAAATGCTTTTAATTGTGATTTTTATAATAATTTTATCCACATTTATAAACATTTAACAAATATCGTGTCAAAATTTTTTTCGAGAAAAAGCAATTCAGAATTATACAATATTTGCATAGTCAATGGTTTTGGGGTCGCTGAATCGAAATCTAAAGTTGAAATCTAAAAATTCAAAATGGCGGATCCAGTATGGCGGACATTAAATATTAAAAATATATGGTTTTGCATAAAATTGATGGTAGTTAAGTTCTTGGGATAGCTGATTTCAAATCTGATGTTGGATTTTGGAAATTCGAAAATGACTGATCCAATATGGCGGAAATAATTTATTCTAATTATTAGCATTTTGATCAAATTAGTAATACACTGGTTTAGGGTGTCTTTGAACCCAAATATGTGTCATGATGCAAAAGTCGTAACACTTCTTTTGCACATATATGTGTCAATGACAGTGAAAGGGTCAAAATAGATAGTGTGCGAAAAAAAGGTATTTATAAAGAAGATAAAAGGAATGGTGAAGCCGTGGTGGGATAGGGAATGTAAAATGATAAAGAGAGGTGAAAAGAAAGTACAGGAAGTGGAAGGAAGGAAAAGCGAAAAGGGAGGAGTATGTAGAAATAAGGAAGGAGTTTAGGATAATGTGTAAGAAGAAAGAGCAGGAAAAGGAAAAAGAGCTGGAACAGGAGTTGAGAAATGTTAAGACAGAAGAGGACAAGAATTTTTTTAAGATTCATTTCAGGAATCAGACACACGGAAGAGAGATAAGGGGATTATAAGAACAAGGCAGGTAGATGAAGAGGAGCTGAATAACGAGAAGATAGAAAGACAGATAAGGTAGTTCAAAAGGTCTAAGGCAGCAGTGCTGAACGGGTAGAGAACGAAGCATGGCTGTTTGGCACACAAAAGGTGAGGGAGATGTTGAAGTAAGTAGTGAGAAAAGTATAGCGTGGGAGGAATTCCCAAGAGGGTGGAGGGAGAGGTGATCGTACCACTGTATAAAAAAGGGGATAGGAAGAGGCAGGAAAATTATGGAGGAATTACGCTAATGAATACGGCATGCAAAATATACGCGACAGTGCTGGCAGATAGGCTGTGGAAGGATGTTGAGGAGAAAGGCATACTGCCGGAGAATAAGATTAGCTTTAGGGAGGGAGGGAGGGAGTACCATTGACAATATTTACGTTTAGCAGCACGTGGTGGATAGAGAACTATCCAAAGTCACAAAGGATGCCAAAGTTTACACGTTTTTTGTAAATATAAAAGCCGTGTTCCCTTAGGTGAATAGGGAAGGGGGTGGGAGGCAATGGAAGAAAGGGGAGTGAAGAGAGGCTTAATAAAAAGGGTGAGAGAGGTATATGAGGAGACGTTAGATATAGTGAGAGGAGGGGAGGAAATCTCTGAAGGTTTTTAGATGGACAGGGGGTTGAGGCAGGGGTGCTCGCTTAGCTCAACGCTGTTTGCAATTTTAATCGCAGATATGGAAAGTAAGCTAGCGATCGAAGTGGTAGGAGGAATTAGGGTAGGAGGGGTGAGGATATGGTCACTCGCATATGCAGATGATATAGTGCTGCTAGCAAAGAGCAAAGAGGCTTTAAAGGAGATGATGAAAAGGTTGAGAAGATACTTGGAAAAAATAGGTTAGAGTTAAATTCGGATAAGTCGAAGGTTATGCTGTTCAGAAAAAGGGGGGAGAGATAAGCGAGGGAAATAAAAGTGAAAGGAAAAGCGGTAGAGGAGGTGAACGAGTTCGTGTACCTAGGATTTCGGTTTCGGAGGAATAGGGGAGTGGATAGGCATATAAAAGAGAGAGTGAGAAGGGCAAATGTGGTGATAAGGCAAGTGTGGTGGCTGGGAAAGAGGTTGTTTGCAGATTATTTTGTAAGGAGAATGAAATTGTTTGATTCGCTAGTGATGAGTGTCTTATTGTACATAGTGGAGGTGTGGGGGTAAAAGGTAACTGAGAAGGTAATTATGGTATAGGAGAGGTATGTTAAGTGGCCATTGGGGTAAGCAAGGAATACGCTGAAGGAAGAATGGCAGGAAGAACGACTTTAAAAATTATAATAGGGAGCCGATCGTGTAAATATGAGGAAAAATTCTTAGAAGAGGGAAGACGTAAGCTGGTTAGAGAATTTTGATGGAAGAAGGAGAACAGACGTAGGTGTGGAAGGATGTATGTGGAAAGGGAAATATACTTTAGAACGAATGGTTTGCATATGGATGAGGTGAGAAGGATGCATGAGGAAGGAAGGAGGGTGTTTGAGTTGATTAAAAGAAACGGAATGGAGAGAGAGAGAAGGAAGCAGGTGAAAAGAGAATAAGAGAGTCAAGATTTAATGGGAACTATGTGTGGATTATGCGAAGGGAGAAAGTGCAATATTTGTGTGAGAAAGGAGATCAAGGAAGTCAGAAACTTATAGCGAGAATGAGATGCGAATGCATGGAGAGTTACAATAGCCAGATTAATAGTCAATATAGTCATATTATATTGTCAGAACTATATCATAGCTTCTGGCTTTCTAGTGAGAATAGGGTGTGTGAATTGTGCGGGAAGGGGGATGCAAAAGTGCAAAACTGGTTGGAGAAGTGTGAAAAGGTGAAACGGAGTGCGATAGGCGTAGATGTATTGTTGCATGAAAGGGGGGACAAAAGGGCAGTGTCATTGGTGAATGGGGTGTTGGGTAAGATGAAAAAGATGTGAAGAAAGGAGGAAGATGATTGGTAAAGGAAAGATTGTATATAGGAAAGGAAGTAAATTTAAGAAAATTGTACATACTGTAAATAGTAGATACGGATTAGGGATTAGCTGAGGAGGCAGAGGCTGGCAAGGCGAGGCGAAGCGAGATTAGAGATAGTGTGTGAATGGATGTTAGTTTTTAAAGAGTTATTTGTAAGAAAATTCTGCAAAAATGGAAGTGTAGGCAAGTTAATTTTTTGAGGCCAGCAGGCTGAAAAATAAACGTTTATCTATATTTCTATTAAGTAAAATTAAAGCGATTAGCATGCAAATACCTGCACAATGCATGTGGTAAAACGCTAATGGTCAAAGTCATGGGAGGATTTTTCAAAAAATATAATAATGATTTTTGTTATACTTGGCAAATTTAGATAGTCGATTAACATTTAGATTGTTGGTATAAAATATGTTGAGTTTTGTATATGACAGCAGTCCTTTTACAGAAGCATCATGTAGACAAGGAAACGACAGAAGCCCACCTACTCTTGAAAATAATGAGTTTTTTACTGCCTATGAAGCAACAAGACTACTAAATGAATTGGATACTCCGGATCCTTTAATTGGCGGGAATATTGGACACCATACGTGTATGCCTTCTACTCATACAGGTCATACTAACCACGACCATCAACTTACACCAAGACCACAATGTGAGTTTAAACCTTATGTATTGTGTTATAAATCAAAACAAATTTTGACCGAATATTCTTCTCTTTGTTTAAAAATTAATTTTAAAAATAAAATATAAATACTTCATTGATTTTCCTACTAAAAGGTTTGTCATTCCAGTTAGGAACGGTTGGGTTAAAAATTAAATTGCATTCATAGAAGCTCGTTTTTTTTTATTAAAAATTGATTTTTTGCATTCAACTATTCCTTTTTTGGAGAAAGTTCACCTTCTTAGGTAAAAAGTAAATTATTAATTTTTTGTAGGGATTAGTTGAGTTTTTCATTCATCGCTTCGGTTCAAAATTTAACTATTTTCTAAAAAATTGGCTTTTTTATGCTTCCTCAAAGAGGAAGCTTTGTAATGGTAACATTTGCGAAATTTGTTAAATTCATTTAATCAAAAGTTCTTCAATTTAAAAATGCCTAGTACAATGTGAATAAAGTTATGCTAGTGCATAATATTCAAAAAACCGTTTTTTACACTAAAAATTTATTTTCATAAAGTTGGGATAAAGGACGAAAGAAAGGGTGAACGATCTTTTCATGTGGTTTAGATAGTGAACGTAAAATAGAAATTGGCCGAAAGTCTTTTGGAGAAGTAGGTTTAGAAATTTTAGGAACTGGACAAATAACTGCCTTTTTCCAGATATCTGGGAAGATATTGGCAATGAAAAGTATCTACAGTACTACACGGCTCACAAATATACACGAAGTGACAGGTATTCACAACCAACGGATTGTTCGACGGTTTATCTAAGAGTTACGAAACGTATTGTTGCTCTCGAAAAGCTCGGCAAGCTTAGGCCATACAAAAAAAGGGTTGCACAAACGCCGCACTTAGCGCTTCTGGGTCGCGTAGACTATGCAGATTCGCGCCTTTATGGAGTTTGTCCCTCAGGATTGGCGCGCTCTCTGTCACACGCAGAATTGATGCAAGAATGGAAAAGACTTCTTGATTCAAGAAAAATCGATGAACCTATCATGCTTCAACCAGAAACTTCGGAATTAGATCTTCCGACTTTAGATATTCGGTGCAAATGCGGTCCAGATGCTGGTGGGTTGATGGAAACTTATGCTACCAGAAGGTCTTGATACTATCTGATCCCGGAGCGGAATAGTGGCGTACATATTTGTGTGTGTGTGCGTTATTATACTTCCCATTCCTACTTGACTGGAATTTAGAAAAATTTAATCATCTGTTTCTTGTTTTAGAGTTTAGTTTCCAGTCTCTGTCTTCTCCGGTCAGGTCTTCTTCTCCTTGTACGAGGTCCAGGTCTAGGTCTCCTTCTGCTAGTCGTTATCCAGCCCGGATACCTCCTTCCAAACCCAATTCTTTAGGCGGCACTTCTTCTCCAAGGCCTGCAAGGTTATCGATTCTACCTACCAGACTCCCTTCGACTAACCAACATGGATATGGACTTCAAGATATTGAATTAATTTGGCTTACTCCCCGCAAGAATAATCACTGGACATTTGTCTTTTGAAGGTACACTTTCCCTGCTGATACAGAAATGAAAGTGAGAGCAAGTGTAACTTATCTCTATGAGCATACACCAACCCAAGAACAAATTTTTTTATCAACATTCGATGGTGACGTCTATGCAATATTGGAGAGTACTAATATTCTTGCTGGAATATATGTACGTACCCGGAATGCTCACATTGTCTCCATGAAACGGGCAAAAATAAACATAGTAAGCGGTTTGGTTACCAAATTAACCGATGAGGAAATAATTGAAACTCCGGTAGGTTGCCACTTAATCACAAGAAATTTTCGAATAAGCCGAGTTAAAAGCAAAGCTTCACACTAAAAGTTGGCTTTTGTTAAATGTAAAACAACGTTGCAAAGGAACGATTTTTTTGCAAACGCAATGTTTAAAATTATTCTGATTTTCTGATCTAATAAACTGTGAAGTGGAAGAAACTTGATTTGTGCTTAAAATTAAACCATTGTATCAAAAATTATTTTCTTACATTATAAACAAATTGTTGAAAATAAAGAATCTCGCCCTCTTTACCTCAATGCTAATAAATATGACAATGTTTAAGATAATATATTCCGTCTCTAATTAAGAAAAATTTCGTAAAAATCAAAATTTCCTTACTTCCGACACAATAACATTATTAAAAGAAAAAAATATTCTGTTTCGATTTAGCGAAGCTTTAAAACTCACAACTCAAAGTCTAGAATTTAAAGTTTAAAAAAGTTATAAATTAAACTATTTAAATTTGATAGAATTTCAAACCTCGAGTCGTAGATACTTTATGAAATAAGAAAAAGCCAATTTGCATCACAGCAAAGGCGCCTCGGTGGTTCTAGCCAGACGAATGTCAGTGAACCACACAGGGCTTGCCCTAATTCAAGAACCCTGGTTATACAGAGAAATGATTAGCACCATTTATAAGGCGCCGTTTGAAAAAACGCCAAGAGCATGCTACTAGGGTATACTATGAATGTCGCAGTCTCAATCAGTCTTCTGTAAGGTAAAAATACCAGTTAGTAACACCCTGCATGAATTGCTTTATTTACTGACAAATTTAATTGTAATCTAAATGTACATCCAGGCTTAATAAAAAGTAGAATTTTTCAATATTAAATTACATACGAATATTGTCGGCGAATTTGCGTGTCGAAGAGAAGGTGTATGCGGAGCAAAGCTTTGTATAATGATTCATTATGTGCAATAATAAAAACCGGTCCGAGAATTCGTGAAGGGCTATATTTAATTTTTTGTAAATTTCATTTTTAAGAAGATTCACAAATTTTGGTTATTTTAGTCTTTTGCACAGAAAAGAGTTATGCTTACTAAAAAACAATTACAATTCAAAGAAGATAAAAAATTGTTGTACAATTCGAGGGCATAACCATATCCTTTGATAGTTTTAATGTCAAAACCCTTTCTATGAGATTTAACATGCGATTTTAATTCTGGATTGAAATTCGCTATCAAGTTAATAGCGCGTTAAAATATACCTGAACACTCTTCACCAATTCTTTCGTCAGTTCCTCTTAGAGCTAAAGTCTTCTTAGCTCAAAAAAGAATGACACTAATTTGTAGCCTTAAAATTTGCCGCCATTTTTCCTTTTCTTCGTCTATTGCGATTTAATGAGACGCATCATTCGATGAGTTTAACTTTAAGATTTTTCCAGTACTTGCCATTTAATACAATTTTTACGGTGCAGTGATGAGTTCTCATGCTGAAGCATGTTCAGATTCACATGTCGCCAGTCGTTAAAACCTTGTTGTGGATTGACAAGTGCCTATACACTGGGGCTTTTAAATAGGATTACACTAAATAGAATACAAATGAAAAAAAACATTTCTCCTCTTTTTTTACTATAGATCAACCAGCTTCTGTCAAAAAACTGTCCGCTAACTAGTTTTCTTGTAAACCATTCTTCAGAAAATCGCGTCAATAATTAGGTTGAGTTTATTTTAGTCACCGTATTTTAAGTTTAGGAAATCATGCTCTAAAAAGTCATATTTTTGTAAAAACTATTACCTCAAAATCAGTTAAATAATACGATAGGTATGCTATATTCTGCGTCCCTCCCCCGAGGACAGCGCCCAGGGCAGAAGCACTGACGGTACCGCTCTAGTTACGGCTAATTAAAAAAGAGCAACAGAAACCAACGAATTAAAATCGAAATTCCTTGACATAATTTTTGGAGTCAAATTTTTTAAATCCAAATTATATTGGAATTAATTAAAAAAGACAGCAGAGGGCAATTATTATTCACTGAGTTGCTATGTAGAATTTCTGTACAGAATTAATAATATCTGTAATCGTTCGAAGTAAAATTATAAGTATTTAAAAGTTTAAGTTTTAAAAGTGAAAATTTATAGTTACCATATTAGAATTTCCTTCGGAATTTTGAAAAGGATTGTTCTAGTTCTAGTGGAAGCTTCTAATGTGTCCCCTAAGGGTTTACATTTTTCATTCACCCTCTTCCTATTCCTTAACACACC